>JAYJMJ010037597.1:0-21419 GCA_036873875.1 Laminaria ephemera | reverse complement strand
TATTCTTTAGTACGCACATGGACAGCCACAGATGCTTGTGGAAATAAAGCAGAAGAAATACAAATTATTACAGTACAAGATAACACACCACCAGTCTTATCAGGCATTCCAACAGATGCAGAGGTATCTTGTGGAGCAGGCAGCGATACGGCAACACCAACAGTTACCGCAACGGATAATTGTGATACAGAGGTGGAGATTACATTTGCAGAAAGAACAGAAGCAGGTACAGGCACAGGCGATTGTGCAGGTGGTTCAATCATCATACGCACATGGACAGCGACGGATAATTGTGGCAACACAAGTGTAGGGGAGCAACGAGTATCTATGAAAGATAGCACGCCACCAGTCTTATCAGCTGCACCAGCAGATGCGACAGTAGAATGTGATGCGATACCAACTGCACCAAGTATAACTGCAACAGATAATTGTGATGCAAGTGTGGAGGTTAATTACGAAGAAGACAAGAGCCAAGGAACTTGTCCATATCGTTACGTTTTAGTACGCACCTGGACAGCCACAGATGCTTGTGGAAATAAAGTAGAAGAAATACAAATGATTACGGTACAAGATAATACACCTCCTGTATTATCTACTATCCCAGCTGATGTTACAATAAATAGTAAGCTCGGAGAAACACTTTCTGAAGCAGCCAAGCTGACAGCAAGCGATAATTGTGATACGGATGTTCAAGTAACAGTAACTGAGTCTTCTATTGCAGAGGGTTGCAGTTCTATTATTACTAGAACATGGACAGCAACGGATGCTTGTGATAATACTGTGACTGGCCAGCAACAAATAACCTTATTGGATGGATTTGAACCAGTTCTTAATCCAATAAATGCGGCTATTTGTGTAAATGAAGAAATTCTATTAAGCGTAGAGCCTAAAGGAACACAGTATGAATACCAATGGATAATTGATGGAGACAGTATGCTAATTGATACGGCATCTAGTTGGTTATTTACGGCTTCTACTATAGGCACTTACAAGGTTTCGGTAAATGTATTGGATAAAACTAGTGCTTGTGCAGGAATAGCAACTACAACGGTTACTGTTTCGGAAGCACAATCTATAGTGGCTACCAATAATAGCCCAATTTGTACCAATCAAACTTTACTATTAACAGCACCAGATGGAGCAGATAGTTATACTTGGACAGGACCAAATAACTTTATAAACTATGAGCAAAATCCAAGGGTAGATAACTTAACGGCTACTAGTAGTGGAATATATACACTGAGCACAAAATATGGAAATTGTATTTCAGAGACCACAACTACTGTGGAAATAGGAGATGAATTAGCAGCAACAATTGAAGGAGAATCAGTTATCTGTATGGGTTCTACTTTATCACTTTCTGTGGAGCAAGGAACATCGCATGAATGGACAGGACCAAATGGCTTTACCGCTACTACTCGTGAAATTACTATTTCCAAAATGGAATTAGTAAATGGTGGTGCTTATAGCGTTTTAGTGAAGGATGACACAGGATGCTCTACAATGTTAAGTTCGAGTGTTCAGGTAAAACGTACACCAACTCCATTCTTATCGAGTAATAGCCCAATATGTGAAGGAGAGCGACTAGAATTATATGCTAGTGGTGGTGTTGAATATGTGTGGTCTGGAGAAGATGGCTTTACATCAAAAGAGCAAAATCCAATAGTGAGTGAGTTTATGTACATGAAACCAGGTACGTACACCTTCTCTGCTTCTGTAACAACAGTAGAAGGCTGTTCTACAACAGAGACATTAATTGTAGAAGTGCTTGATGGTATGACTATGAATCTTGTCAAAAACCAGACGGCATGTATAGGAGATGATTTAGTCTTATCAGCAGATGGGGCAGATGAATATTTATGGACGGGACCAAATGGATTCTTTGCGAATACGGCTGCTCCGATCATTGAAAATATTACAGCAGAAGCGGCAGGGCAATATATCTTATTGGCAACGGCTAATGATAAATGCCAAACTAGAGATACCCTTACAATTTCTGTTGTAGATGCGAGCTTAGTTTTAGTTGGTACGAAAACAGATAGTTGTGACTTAGGAGTTGGGCAGGCAATTTTTGAACAATCTGATTTACAGTATACTTGGAGTGACGGAAAAAGTGGCTATTTTAGAAATGATCTACAGGCAGGTACTTATTCTGTTACAGCAACAAATGGAAGCTGTGACCTAGAGATGGAAGTAGTCATTGAATCAAAAGATTGTGAAAATATTGTTACTGGACCAGCTGATCCAACAGATCCAAATGGACCAGAAGGCCCGCTTGATCCTAATTATTCTGATCCAGAAGCTACTTTTGATTTAGCCTTAATAATGAAATTAACGGAAGGAGAAAGTAGACGTTGCTACCCAGGAGAAGAAGTTACTTTTGAAATTGAGGTCTTTAATCAAGGAACGATTACTGCTCAAAATGTTGAAATAACGAATTATATCCCAGCAGGCTTATCATTGAAGGACAGTGTTTGGACCTCCAATAATAATAATCTTGCGAGCATTATCTTAACAGATTCTATCGCTCCTGGAAGCAGTGCGATGATTTATGTCACTTATACAGTGGATGCAAATAGCAGGGCAGGGCAGATCGTTAATATTGCGGAGATTAGTGGAGCGACAAGTAGAGATGGAGAGGAACTAAAAGATATTGATTCTACTCCAGATGATATTGAAGGGAATGATACAGGCAGCATAGACACCGATAATGAAATTAATGACGATGGTACTATAGATGAGGATGATACAGATATGGAAGCGATTACTTTAGAAGTCTTTGACTTAATGATAGAGAATCAGTTAGGAGAAGGAGAAGACTCTGTAGTAGTTACAGGAGAGGATGTCACCTTTACGATTACTATTGTTAATCAAGGAACAGTAACGGCTCAGAATATTGAAGTGACTTATAATATTCCTGAAGGGCTAGAATTGAATGATAAAGCTTGGACACAGGAAGATTCTGTTGCTATTATTTTGTTGCCAATTTCATTAGCACCTAGTGAAAGTACAACAGTGGATATTACCTTTACAGCAATTTCAGTAGAAGAAAGTGATGTAACGGTCTCTGCGGAAATTAGTGGGTCTACAGATGATTTAGAGGAATCAATGGAAGAAAATGATAAGGATGGAGAGGATATAATGATTATGCCTGATCCAACGAACCCAGTTGATCCGACGAACCCAGTTGATCCAACGAATCCAGTTGATCCGACGAATCCAACGGATACAATTGTATCACCAGTTGATCCTTGTACGCTAATAGTAGGCGAGCCATTAATCTTACCAGCAACTTGTTTGGCAGGAGATGGAACGATCAACTTTGCGAATGCACCAGCGAGTTTAAATTTCCTTTGGTTTGATGATTCAATTACAACGAGTAGAAATGATTTATCAGCCAATGATTACATCATTATAGTAACAGATAGCAATAAACCAGCTTGCCCAGGTATAGAACTGATAGTAACCGTACCAGAGATGAGTGGATTTGAGACAGAAATCACGATTAATAAACAGCCAACCTGTGGAAATGCAGACGGCTCGGTGACGGTAGTAGCAAGTGGGGCAGTAGGACCATTCACCTATACATGGGGAAATAGCGATACAAGGTCAGACTTTAGAGCAGGGGAACACGAAGTAAGAGTAATAGATAACGGCACAGGCTGTTCTGCATTATTAACCTTTACTTTGGAAGATACTTGTAATCCAGTCGATCCAGTGAATCCAATTGACCCTACCAATCCAGTAGACACAGTAGTATCACCAATTGATCCAGTGAATCCAATTGACCCTACAAATCCATTGGATACCATAGTTTCGCCGATTGATCCTCTGAATCCACTTAATCCAACAGATTCCATTAATCCGAATTGTGCGAAGCCAATTGTAGCGAATGTCATACAATTAGCAACGAATTGTGGAGAAGCAGTCGGTTCTGCAATGGTAGAAATAGAAGGAATTGCAACTGATTTTACTTATACTTGGATGCCAGAAGCAGGCGTAGTTAATGCAATAGGAAATAGCAGGGATAATTTACCAGTAGGAGGTTATCAAGTTAATATTAGTAGAAAAGGAGTTGATAATTGTACTACCCTTGTTACCCTTGCTATAGGAGATAATGCTGCTGCACTAATAGCAGATCCGATAGTTGAGGCAGCTACTTGTTTAGCAGGAGATGGCATTATTGATTTTGGTAATGCAGCACCCAACCTAAGTTTTGCTTGGGAAGATGGGCCTGCTACTTCCATCCGAACAGATTTACCAGCAAGGGACTATACAGTAACTGTAACAGATAGTAATCGACCAAATTGTCCAAATGTAATTACGGTAACAGTTGGTGCTAAAACTGGATTTGAAGCGGATGTAGTAATTAATAAGTTACCAGATTGTGGACAAAAGAATGGGTCAGCAACGATCATCACTCAAAAAGGAGTAGGCCCGTTCGCTTATGCTTGGGGAGATAAGGATACAAGAACAGATTTGGAAGCAGGGCTGCATCGAGTAATCGTAGTAGACCAAAGTACAGGATGTGAAGTGTCTGTTGATTTTGCTTTAACAGAAAATATTACACCTGCGGTGATTTCTATGGAAGATCAATTATTTACTTCTTGTACTGGTAAAAAAGATGGTAGAATCAATCCTGAAATTACTTATCCTGATGATTTTGCTTTGCCAGCGACTATAGAAATAAGAGATGTAGGAGGATTTGTTTATGAAAATGGCCAGTTAAATCCTGGGGATTTCTGCTTAGTAGTGTTAGATGCGAATGGTTGCATAGCAGCAGAAAACTGCTTCTCTGTAATAGATCCATTACCACTAATAGTCGAAGTAACTACTACCGATGTATCGTGTGATAGTACTGGTATAGCTAAGATTAAAGTAAGTGGAGGAACAGGTAGTTATCAGTATGAATGGTCGGATATAGGAATGGCTGCATCAACAGATCGTTCTAATTTACAAGTCGGCACTTATAATTTAACCGTTACAGACGAATCAAACTGTCAGGCTATTGCTAATGACATTGTTATTGATAGTAGTTGTGTAAATCTTCCTATAGATACAACGATAGTGATTCCTGTAGATACAACGGTAGTGACTCCTGTGGATACAACAATTGTAACTCCTATAGATACAACAGTAGTCATTCAATACATAGATGAGGTAATTTCTTTTAACCTTGATCCATTAACTTTATCTGACCAATGTGGTACTATTCCTGACTCTTTTGGAACAATCCTAATCACTACTTTTATAGGCAGTGAATCACTCTTTGAAGATAGAGACTTGGGTACTGCCTTAGTGAATTCAGGAACGGGTTGTTTGATCTATACAGCTAAAAACACCCCTGGCACGATAGATACATTGGTAGTAACAGTGTGTGACTTTGCACAATCTCTATGTAAGCGAATGACTTATATTGCCAATATTACTGGACCAGTTATAGATACTACTTTAGTGGACACCACAGTAGTTATTGACTACATAGACGAAGTTATCTCCTTCGACCTTGACCCATTGACAACCTCTGAGCAATGTGGTACGATACCTGATTCTTTTGGAACCGTACGAATAACAACATTCATTGGAAGTGAAGGATTATTTGAAGATAGAGCATTCGGGACGGCATTAGTAAACTCAGAAACAGGTTGCTTAACTTATACAGCAAAAGACTTCCCCGGTGATTTAGATACTATCCAAGTAACCGTTTGTGATTTTGCGCAGTCTTTATGTAAACGAACTACCTATATCGCCAATATTGCAGACGATGGGGTAATGATAGTTGATACATCAATGGTACAAGGTGTATTAAACACAGCATTAGAGGTGTTAGAAATTCCGATTGGAGAAACAAAAGAATATTGCCTAGAAATTCCTGAGGCATATGGTGATAGTCTTTCTATCGCAGGGCCAACTGGTAATTTTGTGACAACCGAAAATGGTAGTTATACCATAGATACTAGTACAGGGTGCATTACTTATAAGGCGAATGAAGCAGGTGGTTTGGATACGATAGCCGTACAAATTTGCGACTTAGCTACTAATAACTGTACGCTTATAAGTATTGTTACTACTGTTCAACCATCAAATGATAGTTTATTAGTAGAAATTTCGGAGGGCATTGCTACAGAAATATGTTTATCACCAGATCAATTATCTAGAGTAGTCTTAGCGTTACAAATCTGTGCAGAACCTACACAAGGACAAGTTTCTATACTAGGTAGCAGTAACTGTGCTAGATTTATTCCTGCTAATAGTTTAAAACCTGGAGATACGGATAACTTCTGTATGATGTTGTGTGACGATAATGGGGTATGTGATACTACTTTCATAACAGTTATGGTAAAAGACACGACACTTGTTGATACGATGGTCATTGATACAATGCTTGTAGACACGATGCTTATTGATACAATGGTAATTGATACGATGCTTGTTGACTCGACGGATATTTGTCAAACGATAATGACAGAGGCATCCTTGAATACGACGACTACCGAATGTGTTAAAGGATTACCTTATTGTATAGAATTACCACTTAATCAAGTACAGAAATATGACTTCTTCTTAGATGGTGCACCATACATAGGTCCAATGGAAGGCTGTATGAATGATTCCCTTTATTCTTATACTTACTTCCCTGTTCCTAATAGGGGAGAGATCGGTCCTTACAGGGTAGAAGAATGGAAAGTGGAAGATGCTACCTTTACGGGCGAATTTAGTACAATATCGGATTTAGTAGATTCTATGAACGTATGGTGTCCTAATAGTAATTGGCTATTGGACAGAGGAAGGATGATGATTGAAGGAGGACGTTCAGGTGTTAGTTATGGTTCATTGAAAATTGTTCAGATTGCGACTAATGCTAAAGCTACCTTAGAATTAAATACGAACTTAACACCAAATGGTACGAGAATTCGAATTCCAGTTGGTACCCACACCGTTATTATTGCGGATAAGGAATCCGATTGTGCGGACACCTTACAGGCAGTAATTACTTGTAAAGATTGCCCAGCACTATATACAGGTCCTACGGACTTAGTAGTAAATAACTGTGATTCTACCTACAACCTTTGCTTAACGATGGATCCATCGAAATTAGACAGCTTTGAGGTTGTATTGAATGGTGAAATTCACCAACCAGCACTTTGTACCCCTGATACTGCTTACACCTACAGCATGTTCTCTATCCCAGGAGATGGAGAAGCAGGCCCTTATACTTTCGCATGGAGCATTGACAGTGTGGCGGTAATGGGTTCATTTGATAGTTTGACACAGCTAGTAGGAGAATTGAATAAGTTAGATGGTGCAGATGTATGGAGGAAAGACAATAGCTTATTTACAATTATTGGTGGACAATCAGGAAAAGAGTATGGGGAGTTACAGATTACACAAACGAGTACTGGAGAGGTAGGGGATATAGGCAAAGGATTAATCTTTGTATCTGATAAAGTTACTTTCCCATTAGAACTAGGAAGTAATAATTTGAAGATCAAGAATCTAATGACTGACTGCGACTTCAACTATGACTTCATGGTGGAATGTAGTACGGATAATATTATAGCAGATATTGATACTACTATTCTCGTAGGGACAGAAAATACGATCTGCCTCAATATGGGGCAACTGAATGGTGCAGTGGCAAGTATTAAAAATGTTTGTCCAACCGCTGCTACAGGTATGATTAGCTATACCCTAGATGTAGTCAATCATTGTGTGACCTATAAAGGTGTTACTATTGGAAAGGACGCTTTATGTATAGAAATCTGTAATGCTGCTGGTCTTTGTGATACGATTAATGTTGTAATAGAAGTTACGCCGTTAGCCGCTCAGGATACCGTGAACTATGAAATAGTAGTAGGGATGACGCAGACTGTTTGTTTAGAGGAAATAGTTTTACCTGGCACTTTAGCTACTGTCAAGAATATTTGTGATGAAGAAAGTGGCATAGCAGTAGAAATTATTATGCAAGATAGCAGCACTTGTTTTGATATAACTGCCATGCAAGTAGGACAAGATGAAGCTTGTATAGTGATGTGTGATGATACGGGTGCTTGTGACACTACGGTCTTCAATATACTGGTTAGAAATCCAAAAACAGATACCGTTGAATTGAAAGTATTAATTGATAGTTTAACACCTTTCTGCATGGATTTAGCAGAATTAGCGGGAACTATAACTAGTTTTGAAAATATCTGTGATGTGCCAGATAATGTGTCCATGACATTAAATCAGGTGACTTCTTGTTTAACGCTCCAGCCTATTCTAGAGGGACGAGATACCGTATGCTTAGTAGTTTGTGATACACTAGGTGTATGTGATACAACGATTTTACAAATTGAGGTAGTGACAAGTTTAACTGATTTACTACCAATAGCTGTAAGAGATGATACGATTACAATGGTGAATCAGACCATCGTATTAAACGTACTTGGAAACGATACGCTTAATGGGGAATTTGTAGATATAGGAGTGGTAGACTTACCAACTAATGGTACTGCCTTTATCAATCCTGATATGACACTGTCTTACGTGCCTACTACCGATTTCTGTAGCCCTAAAGCTGATACACTTACTTATTTTATTGAGAATACAGCAGGTAGGGATACAACGACGGTTTCTATATCGACTTTATGTGAAGGAATCACCGTATTTAGTGGGTTCTCTCCAAATGGAGATGGCATCAACGATAAGTTCACTATCTTAGGGATAGAAGGCTTCCCGAATAATGAAGTTACTATTTTTAATAGATGGGGGAACGAGGTGTTCCAAACAAAAAGCTACACCAATGCTAAAGCTTGGGATGGCATGTTTGAGGCAGATTTCTTACCAGACGGTACTTACTTCTATGTGATTGATTTAGGAGATAAATCGAAACCAATGAGTGGGTATGTACAGATAGGTAGATAACAGCATTAATTGAAATAAAAATTGGACAAGTTTATCGACTAGGTAACACTCCTACATAGATGCAAATGCAGCAAAGCCACGTATACTTTGCGTCCTTTGCTTCTTTGCGTCCTTTGCGTGAAAAAAGTGTAACCTACTTTTGCGCTTTGGATAAACTTGCCAAAAATTGAAATAAAAATGAAAAGTACGCACAATGTGGTTTTTCATTTTCATTTCAATTTTCATTTTCATTGAATTTCTATATTAACTCCCCTTTTTCTGTAGCTTTGTGTCTTTTTACTTAGACTGACACAACAACAGAATGAAAGATATTATTGATCTAATAGGAAGAATCTTATTATCCTTTATTTTTTTATACGAAGCCTACGATTCCATTTTCTATTTTAAAGCGACCAAAGCGGCAATGGCGAATTATGGTATTGACTCGCATCAAAATTTATTACTCTATGCTTCCATTTTTCTATTAGTGGTAGGTGGGACATTAGTATTAACAGGCTATCGTTCTAGCCTAGGAGCTTTTCTACTAGTGCTGTATTGGATACCCTTCACCTTCATCGTTCATTCCTACTGGAATTATCCAGCCGACGAGCAACGAATACAAGCCACGCTGTTTATGAGAAATCTAGCAATTTTAGGAGGGCTACTAATCGTGTTGGTAAATGGAAGCGCGAAATACAGTATAAAACGATTATTCGCCACCACCAAAGTAAAATAAAATAAGTGATGAGTTATTCCGTTCTTGAACGGAATAACTCATCACTAAATTCATTAATCACTTCCCTAAGGCTTTTCTAGCGTTTCCAATACTTTCTATATGCGCCCGACTAACCGCCGTCACCACATACGTATAATTTTGCCCAACCCGATAATCTTTGTCATACAAGGTTATTTTTTTGTCAGGATAAAAAGGAGTGATATGCCAGATACTTTTAGGATTATTAAAATCACCAACCTGCTGCCCATAAAAACGATAGACAACATAATAAAAAGGGGCTTCTCCCTTTCCTTTCCAACGAATCCGTAGACCGTCCTTTTTCCTTTTTACCTTTTTTAATTTGGGTGCTTTTAAGGCTTTTATTTCTCCTAAAGGAGCAGTAGGAATTAGTGCAGGATAGGCGTAATTGGTTTTCAAAGAATTAATTAAATCTAACCGGTTATTCCTGATAGATTTAGTGCTAAAATAAATACTGCCTTGAATATTCTTAAACTGTCTATTCATTGCAATTTGCTTACTAATTTCATCGGGATTAGACCATGCTTCTTGTTTATCGGTCGCAACTTTATAAGCAGCATGACCAATATATAAATTTCGACCAAAGGTATTTTGATCCCACCACTTTGCTAGTATTTCATAATCCGCAACAGGAAAACCAATATGCCAATAGATTTGAGGGACTACATAATCTATCCAGCCATTACTTAGCCACTTAATCACATCTGCATATAAATCATCATAACAAGTAACACCTGCTTTTGTAGCACTTCCACGAATGGGATCTACCTCTTTATTGCGCCAAACTCCAAATGGACTAATTCCAAATTGAACATGCGTTTTAATAGATTTTATTTTCTGTGAAACCTGCTCAATTAATAAATCTACGTTATTTCTACGCCAATCTTCTATATGTATAAAACGACCTCTGTTTTTTACAAATTCTTGCGCATCAGGAAACGGAACATCTTTAATTTTATAAGGATAAAAATAATCATCAAAATGAATACCATCAATGTCATACTTGGTGACTAGTTCTTCTACCACTGCCGTTATATGATCTCTGACAACCTGTTGAGCAGGATTAAAATAATAGCGTTTGCCATACTGAATAAATCGCTCAGGATGGACTTTCAGTGGATGTTGCCGACTGATTTTTTCCATATCCATATTCATGCTACCTCGATAAGGATTTAGCCAAGCATGAAATTCCATACTCCGCTTATGGCACTCTTCAATCATAAATTGCAGTGGATCATAATAGGGAACAGGTGCTTTTCCTTGCTGCCCTGTCAAGTAAGCAGACCAAGGTTCGAGCGAAGAAGGATAAAAAGCATCTGCCGCTGGGCGTACTTGAAAAATAACCGCATTGAAGCCCAATGCTTTGAATTCTTCTATCCGCTTTATCCATTCTGCTTTTTGGGCAGTACTATTCCAATTGCCCTTGGTAGGGAAATCAATATTTGCCACAGTGGCAACCCAAGCAGCTCGAAATTCCCGTTTAGGAGGGATTCCTTGACTGAAAATAGAATGACTTAAACAGCATAGTAATAAATAGAGTAAAATGGTTCTCATGGTAGTATCGTTTAGCTTTGTTCTAGCTATAGAAACAAATAGAAAAATGAATCCGTTCCTAAAACAGGTGCAACAATAGCTGACAAGTAAAACCTAAAAATAAGAAACTACCAATGGAGATAATAAAAAAGGAAAGAATTTTTGAAGAAAAGCTAATTTGAAGGAGGTATGAAAAGATTCCTACACCCCAGAAGGGAAGGAGGGTGTAGGAAGACTAAACATACTATGAGAAAACTGTCTGCAAGATATACGATTATATTAATATTTTCAATAAATTGTAATAAATTAAATATTAAATTTAGTATGTGGTTAGTTTTCCTTAGAAAGCGGTTATAAAAAAGTTATGAGTTATAAGTTATGAGTGATGATGCCGCATTATATGTTGACTACGACTTATCAAATAGAACAGCGCAGTCAACATCTAATACAGCATCATCACTTATAACTTATAACTCATAACTTTTTTTATTACTCATCACTTTTTTAAAAGTATAGTCCTCCTCCGATGGCGACGCCTTTATATTCAAAATCACCAAAATTGACATCTTGATAACCTGCGTAGAGTAAGAAACGATCTAGATGCACTTGTAGCCTAGCCTGACTGATCGCTCCAAAACTATCATTGATATCACCCATTTGTGTTTCCACATACAGGCTTAAAGGTTGTTTGAAATAATAATTAAAGCCCAGATTAACCGTAAAGGCACCAGTATCTTCTATTGTTTCTCTTTGTTCATTCACAAATAGCCCACCTAAGCCCCACCAAAAGTGGATGCGGTGATGTCGCAGGCGATTATAACTCAAATTGAAGCCTGTAATGCCGATGGTATTATCAATCCTATTATCCTTATCTATTAATTGGAGGTGATTAACTTCTGCGGTAAATAGACTAATAGGCGAATATTTTATTTGTGCAAATCCACCCGTAGTGCGTTGCTCATTATTCTGGAAATGCGCAACTGCTTGGAAGCGACTTTTGTCTCCCACTAAGGTAGTTGGTAAAAATAAACCTGCTTTAGGGGCATCATAAGGATAACTAGCAAAAGTGGTTTCTTTCCAACTGGGTTCATTAGGTCCTGCTATTACTGCATAATAAAAACCTTCAATAAATAAAGGTTCTAGGAGTAATTGCCAAAATTGGGCAGTGGCAGGTTGATAAGTTGTGATACTTAATAAAGTGAGTATTAATAGCTTGTAGCATTGGCGCAACATAGGCGAATGGGTATTTTAATTTTTTAGCAAAAAAGCATCCTTAAAAAGTGTTTTGGATGATTAAATCTTGTAATTTAGGGAAATAATTTACTGGGGTTTACGGTTATATTGTTCAGGGCTTTTATTAATAGAGTACTTATTAAGCAAGAACCCCTATTTTACTCAAAACAAGTTGACCTACTACTTTATACCTTATACTTACGACTTCATTTCCTACTTAACAACGTCGAAAATAGACATTACTTACATGAGAAACATTTTTTTTCTACTACTTTGTTTAGGGATACTTGGTTTTGCCTCCAAAAAATCAGAAGAAGCGAAAAATTACCCGCAGGATTATTTTCGCTCCCCAATAGATCAACCGATCCGGTTATCAGGTACTTTTGGAGAACTAAGACCTAATCATTTACATTCAGGTATCGACATTAAAGCCTCCAATGGAAAAGTGGGGCAACCCATTTTTGCAGTAGCAGATGGCTATATCGCAAGAATTAAAGTAACCGCAGCAGGATATGGTAACGCCTTATATATAGTACACCCAAAAGGGTATATGACGGTGTATGCACATTTGCATAATTTTAGTAAGGAGGTAGCAGCTTATGTAAAAAAACAACAATACGAAAAAAAATCTTATAATGTCGATCTATATTTAGGTCCCGAAACCTTCAAAGTAGGCAAAGGCGAACAAATTGGCAAATTAGGTACTTCTGGTCGATCTTTCGGCCCTCACTTACACTTTGAGATTAGAGATAATAAAACTCAAAAACCGATTAATCCCTTGCTTTTCGGACTAAAGATGGAGGACAATATTGCGCCTAAAATGCACGAATTAAAAGTTTATTACCTCAACGATAAAAAAGAAGCTTTAACTACCAAAACACTAAAACTAATAAAAGAAGGGAATCGCTATCGGGTAAAAGGAGATACCATCACGATAGGGGCTTGGCGAGCTGGATTCGGCTTAAAAGTATATGACCATCATGATGGGGTGTCTAACTGGAATGGGATTTATTCGCTGGATATGTACAAAGAAGAAGTATTAGAACATAGCTTTGAAATGGAAACTTTTGCTTTCTCTCAAAGTCGCTACATCAATTGCCATTTAGATTACGAAGAACAGGTCACGAATAAAGCTTATTTTAATCGGTGTTATCCATTGCCAGGCAACAAATTAAAGATTTACAATAAAAAAGAAGGTATTATTGCCTTGCAAAAAGGCAGAGCTATGCCTATTAAAATGGTGGCGAAAGATGTAGATGGTAATAAAGCGGTGGTTGAATTTTGGGTCAAAAGGGGAGAAGTGACCCCACCAGAAAGCAGAAACTATAATTACGCATTAACATGGAATGAATCTAATGAAATAGATGCGGGAGATATACAAGTAAAATTCCCCAAAGGTATTTTCTATGAAAATGCTTATTTGAAATATGAGGTGCATACTGATAATTCAGATGATGTCTATTCCTCTATGTATTCCATTGGTAACCGAACAATTCCTGTTCATAAATATTTCACTATTTCAATCAAACCTGATCAGCTACCTGAACGATTACGAAAGAAAGCAATTATTGCTTATTGTGAAGGAGACAAAGTGGTTAGTCAAGGTGGAAAATGGAAGGACGGTTGGCTTTCTGCAAAGGTTCGTTCTTTAGGTAACTACTGTGTGATGGCGGATGATGTGTCCCCAACTATTGAAAAAGTAGCCTTTAAGAAAGACTTGCGAGGAGCTTCCAAAATATCCTTTAAGATTAAAGATAGTATGCCTACTGGTGGGAAAGCAAAAGGGCTTTCTTATAAAGGATACATAGATGGCAAATGGGTGTTGATGGAATATGATGAAAAGAAAGATCGCCTAGATCATCGGTTTGATAGTAGAACGGGCAAAGGAGAGCACGTTTTTAAATTAGTGGTGAAAGATGATCGAGGAAATGAAACGGTGTTTCAAGATTTATTTATACGGTAAATGTAGAAGTCAGATGTCAGACCTAAAATGAAATTTTCGGTCTGACATCTGCCAACAAAGCGGTCTACTTAAAAAGTAGGACAACCAATCTGCCCTCGTCTACCCGTCGTTCGATAAGGGTTAATCAAGGAATACGACAAGATAATGCCACCTACCACATAAAAGTCATTATATTTAGGATTTCCACGCCTAGTACCGGGAATTGGCGCACTTTGTGTTTGGTCAAAAAAATCATCCGCTTGATAAGCAATATTCGCTGCAATAACGCCTTTTTCAGTTAATAAAGATCCATAATCTACATAAGTATCACTCACATCATCTATATAATCCGTAAAAGCGGAATGAGAGACCACATCTATCGCAATATGGAAGTCATCATTAATTTTAAAAGTAATACCTCCACCAATTAAGGCAGTGAAACTATATAATTCATAGCGTTTTTTATCAGGATAATTACTTAAGCCTTGTCCTTCTGTACTTAAAGGCTGTAATTCATAGGTAGTGCCTTCATAAACGGCTTGTGGGTTGAAGGTGAAAAAACTGCCGCCTAATGAGATATAAGGAGAAACAACCCCTTCCGTTTTAAAAATCGTTTCTAAAAAATGCCATTCTGCTCGTAAACTAGCATCCATCAAAGGAGAAAAAAAACGAAGATTTCTTTGTTGATACGATTCAAAAGTAGATCTTTTGTCATCCGCCTCTAATTGAGTAGATAAAACTTGAAGTTTTAGACTCAATTGGTCATTGAAATTATAGCGTAAAAAACCACCTATCCCACTATTAATTTGTTCTGGAATGATTGGCCATTCCCTAGATGCCAAGTCCCCTACATAAGCAGAACCACCAACCAAGGCCCCTATTTCTAACGTTTGGCTGGTACTAGTAAAGCTGAGTAGCCCAAGTAAAAGAGCTAAACTTATTTGTTTGCTTTTCGAGCAAAGAACATCAAATAATGGGTGGATATATTGCTTCATGATTAAATAAGTAATTTAATTTTATCGTTACTAAACGTAAAAATACGATCTTATATTTAGTAACGAAGCAATAATACTTCCCATAATTGCAAACTTACGTACCTACATAAATTTAAACGAGACTTTTAAAGTTCAAGTTCAAGTTCAAGTATCAAGTTCAAGTTCAAAAACGAGACGTTGACACCAAGGCGTGGGCTTACGTCTCGGTGTCAACGTCTCGTTTTTGAATTTGAACTTGATACTTGAACTTGAACTTTAAAAGTGCCGTTTATTGAAGTCTGAGCTACCTTATCAAATCCACTAAAAGATAGGACAGCCAGCTCCCCCACGTCCATTACCTTCATAAGAATTAAAAAGGCTATAACTCAGCGTCACCCCTCCAATTAAATAAAAATCATTACTAGCAGCATTGCCACGAGGCGTATCTGCCATAGGAGAGAATTGCGTCGCATCTTTTTGATAATCATCGAATTGATAAGCAATATTCGCTGCTACTTCGCCGCTATTTTCTAGTAAAGTGTAGTAGTTGACATAGGTGGCACTTACGTCATCTATATAATCGGTAAAGGCACGATGCCCCACTACTTCCACAGCAATTTTAAAGTCATCACTTACATTGAATGCCACGCCAACTCCCAATAAGGCACTAAAATTGTATAATTCATACCGTTTACGGTCTGGATAGGCAGATGATCCTTGTCCTTCGGTCGCTAGTGGTTGTAGCTCATAGATTTTTCCTTGGTATTTAGCTTGCGGATTAAAGGTGAAAAAACTACCTCCAGCAGCTATATAAGGAGAAATAACGTCTTCCGTCTGAAAAATAGTTTCCAAAGGGTGCCACTCTACCCGTAAACTTACGTCTAATAAAGGCGTAAAGAAACGAAGATTTCTTTGTCGGCGAAGATCATAATTAGAATTAGCATCGTCGGCCTCCAAATCAGTAGAGAGTGCTTGCAATTTTAAACTAAATTGCTCGTTAAAATTGTATCGTAAAAAACCACCTATCGCAGAATTGCTTTGCTTTTGAATTACAGCTAATTCACTAGATGCCAAATCACCCTTATAAGCAGAACTTCCAATAATTGCTCCTAACTCCAATGACTGACTAGTGCCTGAAAAAATCATTCCACCTAAAAGCAATACAATTAACATTGCTTTGTTTTTTAAATAGGTATTTCTGAAAAATTGATTGTAATAGTTCATTGTAACGGTTGTTGTGAAAATGTTCATTAGTGTGTGTTTTTGTATGAAAACATGGGAGTAATAATAAATTTGTTCCAAGTAAGAGATAGCTTACCCATGAACCACTATTAATGGCATTAGGTAAAGTGTAAGGAGAAAAGGCTAGCCTAAAGTGGCTAAGTTCTTCCTTCCTTAATTGGTTTTCGTTTGTAGTGTTGGTGAAATAAGTAAAGAGTTGATGCGCTTGTGGTTGCCTAAGTCAAGGTGTATTTTAGTATAAGTAAGATCAAAGAAACCGTCCAAATGCTGGAGTTATTCTTTTATCGCTAGTAACTTACAATAGACTATTTCTTGCTAATCTATGGAAAGAAATAACAATAGCTAGTTAGCCCTATAACAAATAGTTATATATTTACAGCTATTTTTTAGAGCTTGTATAAGAAAAGTGAAATACTGGGAATTGCTCTGATGACAATCAGAATTACTTTAAATCGGTTGGGAGTGAATTGAAAAGCCTAAAATTGATACAATCTAGAAAGGTGTTAAAACCTTATATATACTGGGTTTTAAACAAATTGAAAATTCCTCTATTTATTAGAGGATGAATCTCTTAACGATAAATTGGTATATAAGTTATTTTTTTATCATAAAAAAATTAATAATGCTAGATAAAAAGACGTTTTCAACGACTTATATCTAGTTTTTAACGTCTTAAAAACGAGTGTAACAGGAAAAATATCGTTCCTGCTATACAAATTGCCCCAAAAATTTCTATAACACAAATTTTTTCAAGAATAAAATCAAAATTAAATGAATTTGAAGTTTAATATATTGTTTTTAGCAATATTTTTTTCAGTAGCCACTATCTGGGCGCAAGATGCTGCACCCGATAATTGGTTCAATTTAGATGCTGCGGATGCAGAAGTGCAAGGAGTAAGTACTGAAAAATTATACAATACCTTGATTAAAGGTAAAAAAGGAGAAATAGTTATCGTAGCCGTAATAGACTCAGGTGTTGATGCAGAACATGAAGACCTCAAGGATGTCATGTGGGTAAATCCAGGAGAAATTCCAGGTAATGGCATTGACGATGACAAAAACGGCTACATTGATGATGTGCATGGTTGGAATTTTATTGGTGGCAAAGATGGGAATATAGACAAGGATAATTTAGAAATTACCAGACTATATCGAAAGTACCACAAGAAATATAAAGATGTTAAGGTGGGTAGTCTTTCTGCTAAAGAAAAAATAGTCTATGCAGATTACAAAAGAATGGAAAAAACCGTTGAGGAGAAACGGAAATCTGCTTCTAAAGAATTGGCCCAGATGGAGAGTACCAAGCTGATTATTATGGAGTCTTTGGATATGGTAGCCAAAGAATTAGGCGATAATCCCCTTACTTTAGCAAATATTGATTCCATCCAACCAGGTGGCAATAGAAGCTTAATAGTAGGGAAAAATATCGTGTCAGATGCTTTATCTAAAGGCCAAAATCTAACAAGTATAGACGACATTAAAGCGGACTTTGAAGGACAATTAAAAGGAGCAATTGATTATTATGATACGCAAGCTAATTTTCAATACAATCCAGATTTTGATCCGCGCAGTATCGTAGGAGATAATTATGCAGATCCGAATCAGCGAAGTTATGGCAATAATGATGTGGAAGGGCCAGATGCTTTTCATGGAACACATGTAGCAGGCATCATTGCAGCGGCTCGAAATAATGAAGTAGGAATGAATGGAGTAGCCGAAAACGTTAGAATTATGTCTGTTCGAGCAGTTCCTGATGGGGATGAAAGAGATAAAGATGTCGCCAATGCGATTCGTTATGCAGTCGATAACGGAGCTTCTATTATCAATATGAGTTTTGGAAAAGGAGAATCTTGGAATAAGAAGATTGTAGATGATGCGGTACGGTATGCCGCTAAAAAAGATGTTTTATTAGTTCATGCAGCTGGTAATTCTTCTGAAGATACAGATGTTGCTAGAAATTTTCCAAACGATAATTATGCTAAGAAAAAGTTTTTTGGTAAAAAACAAGCAGAAAACTGGCTAGAAATAGGCGCATTATCTTGGCAAAAGGGAGAAGATGCAGCAGCGAGTTTCTCTAACTACGGAAAGAAAAATGTAGATTTATTTGCCCCAGGCGTTGCTATTTATTCTACAACTCCTGATAATAACTATGGCGATGCACAAGGCACTAGTATGGCTTCTCCAGTGGTAGCAGGCGTAGCGGCAATTATTCGTTCTTACTTCCCAACCTTATCTGCTCGGCAAGTAAAAGATATTTTAATGGAATCGGTAGTACCTTTAACACAAAAAGTAAAAGTACCCGGTGAGCCTGATAAATTAGTTCCTTTCAGCCAATTAAGTGTTTCTGGTGGCGTTGTAAATGCCTATAAAGCAGCAGAAAAAGCAGCAAGAACGAAAGGGAAGAAAAAACGTAAAAAGAAGAGCAGATCAGGAAGTAATATTGGCACTAGTAGAGGAAAAAAGAAGCCAGTTGCATAGTACCATAAATGAGAATCAAACACATTAATTAAAGGATAGAATAGACCTAATTAAGCCCTGAAAGGGCGACATATCATAGCTTATGGCGAAGCCATAAGTAATAGGATGGAAGTAAGCAAAAACCAGATTTTTAAAAACCTAGGTATTGCTTACCTTCATCCTATTTTTTTTCCAAGAAATGGACAAGTTTATCGAATAGGTAACATTCCCACATAGCTACAAATGCAGCAAAGCCACGTATACTTTGCGTCCTTTGCTTCTTTGCGTCCTTTGCGTGAAAAAAGTGTAACCTACTTTTGCGCTTTGGATAAACTTGTCAAGAAATGCATCCAATTATGGCAAAACTCCTTCCAACAATCCTCCTATTTTATACAAGTCTATTGGTAATAAGCGCACAAAACATTCAATTAGACATTGAAGGAAAACTACAAATAAAAAAAGAAGCAGCAAATGGAGCGATTTTACAGACAGATGCCGCAGGCCTAGGCACTTGGGTAAAACCAGCCTACCAACAAAGAAAAGAAATAGATGTAACCGACTTTGGAGCAATAGCAGATTTTAGCACAGATAACACGACCGCCTTCCAAAATGCAATAGACCGTGCAGCGACCATAGGCGCAATAGTTTATATACCTGCTGGCAATTATGTACTCAAAGGGCAGTTAAGTGTCCCAGGAGGGGTTGTCTTAGAAGGAGAATCCGTAGGAGGAGACTATCATGTTTTTAGTAATCCAGTGAGAGGCAGTTGTATAATCTATGAAGGCCTAGACTATGTAGCAGAATTTAGAGGATTCTTTTCAGGGGCAAAGAATTTATATTTTTATAATAGCGGCACAACAGGATCTAAAGCAGCAGGGGGCTTTAAATTAGTAGCAGATGACGGCACATTTAGCACAGGTTATAATACCTTTTCTCAACTCTACTTTTTCAACTTTTTTGAAGGTACTTGCTTCCAAATAGCCGCCACAAATAATAGCTCTATAGCGCACGTATTGGTGGAAGATATACTATTTCGATTCCCCGAGACAGGCATGCACCTCTTAGCAGAAACGGGTTCTACGGTGGAACATATTACTTTAAATAACGGAAAAATTGGAGGCGGCAGTCGCTATAGTTTTCGCAACCAAGGAGGAACTAATATCAATGCGTATGGAACGACCTTTGAAGGGATAGGCTGTGGTAGTGTAGGACACTTAGTCGTCGAAAGTGGAAATATCAATATATATGGCTTTAGAATAGAATCTACAGATTCGGAAGGAAGGTGTGATGAATCGGAGGTAGTTATTGTCCATTTTTATCCTAACACACAAGGCTCTTATATACGTGGTTTAACAGGCGACGGTAGGGTAGTGGACGAAGGAGAGAATTACATAGATGCTAACGGTAATAACACAGAAAGACGACCCTCTGCTTCTAATGAATTAGAAAATGCCGCTTTCAGAGGGGTAGCAGCAGGACAAATTCCTTATTGGAAATGGCAAGGCACACCAGCTACTATAAATAGCTTGCCTCCTGCATTTGAAAATAATCACCAAGTACTACAATTTACTATACCTGCTGGTCAAATTATTCAACTAAGCCCAGAGCAATTTCCAACAAATGTACATCGCCAATTAGCAGCCTTTGGAGCCTATATAAAATGTGCTAGTGCCAATGTCGCTTTTTGTCGGATGCAGGAGTATCAACTTACTTCCAATAGCTGCACTACAAGGCAAAGTGTTTTTCATACGGGCAATAATCAATGGCAGTATATTGGTTTAACAACTACGATCAATAATACTTGTTTACCAAATCCTGTCTATACATTCGACAATAGTGCGAATACGATTGCTACCACCGTATCCTTAACAATGCCTAGTTTTGTCTACGGTCACACTAGACCAACCCTACTTAGTAAACCTATTCTAAATAGTGGCGGCCGTTTAGATGGCACATTGACAACAGGCATGATAACTTTTCCAATTGTAGTAGATAGCCGCTTGGAATTAACCTTACCTCCTGATGGCAATACATTTTATTTGACAGGTACCTCGGCCATACATCGGCTTAATAATGATGTAACGTTGGGTACTCGTTTTCCGAAAGGCACGGTGATAACTTTACTATTTGACTCAGCAGGAGTAACCCTCCGTAATTGGGGCTATATAAATCTTCGAGGTACAGCGAATTATACTTCCACAGTAGGGAGTAGCTTGACGTTAGTAGCCTTAGACAGTGGAGTGTGGAGAGAGATTGGTAGAAATCTTTAGCTGATAGTAAAATTACTCCTTCAATAGAAATTATCGTCGCTAATTTTATTTGGTACTGCAAGTGTTAGATGCGTGTACCTGTAACACGGAATTTATTCCGTGAATGCCTTAGATAGGAACGGAATAAA
>JAYJMJ010037390.1:0-21426 GCA_036873875.1 Laminaria ephemera | reverse complement strand
ATGATTTATCTGGATCTACGATGTACCGTTTTGTTCCCAAAATAGAAGATGACAAATTATTAATAACTATAATAAAGCAAGAATTAGATTTCACTAACTATGGAAATTATTCAGAAAACTATTTCCAAGATATGATCGACAATTCCGCTGATTTTATCTATAAAAACGACCCTCAAGGATACTTTATATACGTAAATGATATTGGAAAGAAAAAATATAATTTCAATCCTACAACGGGTGGAAACACACACTATACAGACTGGATAAGGCCTGATTACAAAGATTTAGTGAGTAAATTTTATTCCAATCAAATAGAACAAAGAATAGAAACTACTTATCTAGAATTCCCTACTATTGCTGATAATAATGAAGAAGTCTGGGTAGGTCAAAATGTAAGGATCGTTTTCTCTGGTGATTGGGTACTCGGTGTGCAAACTACTTCTAGAGATATTACGGAAAATAAAATAATAGAAAACGAGTTAATGGAAATACAGAGTAAGAATCAAGCAATTCTTGATACTATCCCTGATTCCATGTTTTTAATAAGTAACAACTATGAACTTTTAGATAAAAAAGTAGAAGATGAGTCTAGCTTTTTAAACGTTAGCGTAAAAGATTCTATTCTTAACTCAGACCTAAAGGAAGAAATATTAGAAGAAATATCTAGTGGTATTACAAAGAGTTTAGAACATCAAAAAATAATAAAATTAGAGCTTACCACTGATAATCCAGAAAAGGAACAAGTTCATGATATAAGAATTGCTCCTGTAGATGATAGCCAAGTATTATTATTGGTAAGAAATATCACTACACAAATTAAGCAACAGCGTACACTACAAAACTCACAACGTAAAGAACGAGAGGCTTTAGATGCTAAACAACGCTACCTATCTTTTATGACTCATGAGATTAGAACACCTCTGAATGCAATAATTGGCTTAAACGATTTAATCTTCGATACAAACCCCACTCCAAAGCAAATGGAGTATTTAAAAAGTATACGATCTAGTAGTAGTATTTTATCCAAAATAATCAATGATGTATTAGATTTCAACAAACTAGAAAACAATAAGATACGTCTCGACTCTACTAATTTTAGTCTTTCACGTATTTTCAAAGATGTGATAAGAACATGTAATGTCTACAGTGTTCAAAAGCCTGTAGATTTAAACTATAAAATAGATGAAAACATCCCTAAAATTCTAAAAGGAGATGGTGCAAAATTAACACAAGTACTTACCAATCTAATAAGTAATGCATTAAAATTTACACAACGAGGTCATGTAATTGCCAATGCTACACTGATAGAAATAGATGACCTACATTCTAAAATAACTTTTTCTGTTTCCGATACTGGAATAGGTATACCAAAAGATAAAATACAAGAAGTCTTTAACAGCTATGAACAAATAAATGATAGTATAAGCCGTAAGTATGGAGGTACAGGTCTTGGTCTTACTATTTCACAAAAATTCATTGAATTAATGGGTGGTGAAATTGATATTATCAGTGAAATAAATGAAGGCAGCGTCTTCAGTTTCACTTTAAATTTTGAATTATCTACCGATACACCAAAAACAGAAAAAACGCCTACTCATGTAGATTTATCTTGTTTTCATATACTACTTGTAGAAGATAATGAGATGAATCAATTGGTAATGGGGAAATATTTCAAAAAATGGGGGCTAAGTTATGATATTGCAGAAAATGGTCTGGAAGCATTAGAAAAAATAGAAGAAAATGAGTATCACCTTGTTTTTCTAGATTTAGAAATGCCTATTATGGATGGATTCGAAACTGCAAGACTCATTCGTTCGCACAAAAATTCTGATATTAATCAAATGCGTATCATCGCCCTATCAGCTTCTGTTTTTTCGGAAGTAGAAGAACGTACAAAGAAAATTGGATTTAATGATTTTATAGGAAAACCTATAAACTCTAATTATGTTTACCTCAAACTAACAGAATATCTGCTAGGTAATGAAACTAAATTTTTAGTTAATAACGTGACTAACTTTAATATAGAAAATGGTATGTCTTTTGACTTATCTTACTTATTAGAATCTTCTTTAAATGACTCTAAATATGTAAAGAAAATGGTAGAGCTTTTCCTCTCTAAAACACCTAATTACATAGATGAACTATTTGAACTTCTAGAAGAAAAAAAATATACTGAACTCAAAAAATTAGCACATAAATATAAAGCTTCTGTTGCAATTATGGGAATTAGAGAAGCAGAAACAGCAATTCACCAATTAGAAAACAACATCTCCAAAAACATAAACTTGGAGGACTCTTACGACCTACTGAAAAGAGTGAAAATAGCTTCTTTAACAGCTTGTAACGAAATAAGCTCAAGAATAAAGACAAACACACTTTTTTAATATAAATAATTCCTTCATTTCATATAGAATATCAAGAGGGTTCTAGTAAATTCGTATAAAAAAGCGAATTATGCCCAATTGGTATTTATGTAAAATAAAAGTAGACCGTAACACTGAAGACGGATCTGTAAAAAAAGTGACAGAGCCTTATTTAATAAATGCTATGTCATACACAGAAGCAGAAGCAAGAACTGCGGAACACTTCGAAAACGATACTCCTGATTTTCAAATCACTAACATTTCTAAAGCTAATTATTCAGACATTATCCCTGGCGAAGAAGGTGAAGTATGGTTTAAGGCCAAAGTGAGTTTTATGTCTATTGACGAAAATGCTGGTAAGGAAAAGAAAATAAACCAGTATATGCTCATACGTGCAGAAGATCTGATAGGTGCTATGGAGAACTTAAAGAAAGAGCTTAAGAACTTTACTGTTCCTTATGATATGCATGCCATTACAGAAACAACAATTCTGGATGTTGTAGATTATAATAACGACAGTGAAACAGACGATTTTACTCTTTAAGAAATGCTAGCGATAGGTAATCTTAGAAAAAATCATAACTACAGAATAGTGAATTTTGACGAAGAGTTAAAATTCACTGTTTTAGAAGTTTTAGAAAACGATAACTATCTTATAAAAAACATGATCAGTTTAGAAGTTCTAGAACTTTATGATATTTTACAATACGGAATATCAGCAAATTATGATCTAGATGAAATCTAACGTTTGCAGGAATCAAGTAGTAAGCGCAAGATCTTATTCCATATAAGTACTGCAATTAATTTATCGTCCCTCCCGCAGATCTTATTTCTCAAAAACTGAATACAACAAAAGGAAGCTTCTTGGATATTTCAACAACAAATTCAAAAAACAAGAAATAAAAAAGCAGTAAATAATAGTTGAGAAGGTATTCATAAAAACTCTACTTACATTTGAATCATGTTGTTCTATAATATCACGTTGTTTTTAATACGAATAGGAGCAAAACTTTCTTCTTTATTTATAACAAAGAATAAAAAGTTGGTTCAAGGACACAAATCTGTACTCTCCACTATTTCTAAACAAGAGCTATTTTCTGCGTCAGATTTTGTGGTTTGGATACACAGTGCCTCGCTTGGCGAGTTTGAACAGGCAAGACCCATAATAGAGAATATAAAATCTACGATGCCCAATGCTAAAATTCTCATTTCTTTTTTCTCTCCTTCTGGATACGAAATTAGAAAAAATTATGCTTTAGCAGACCATGCAACTTATTTACCTTTCGACTCTAAAAGTAATGCTGAAAATTTCATCAACTGTTTCAACCCCAATTTAGTATTATTCATAAAGTATGAATTTTGGTATTATTACTTAGAAGCATGTAAAAAACGAAATATTCCATCATTTTCCGTTTCTACCATACTCAGAAAAAATCAAGTTTTTTTTAAACGAAAATCAAGTTATAGCTCTGTACTTTCATTTTTTGATCATTTTTTTGTTCAAAATCAAGAGACACAAAATCTTTTAACGTCTATACAATTAAACAACTCTACTCTCACCGGAGATACTAGATTCGACAGAGTTATTTCTATAAGACATCAAGATAAAAATATAGATGACATACAAGTATTTTGCACCAAACCAACAACTGTTGTCATTGGTTCTTTATGGCTCAAAGATTTAGATTACTTAAAGAACATAATCATAAATAATAAAGACATAAACTTTATTATTGCTCCTCACGAAATCGGTCAAAAAAACATCTCTGCCATACAAGAAGTTTTGGGGGTAGAAACTGTTCTTTATTCCGAGTTTAAAAATACTACTAGTAACATTCTTATTATAGACTGCATAGGAAAACTTACAGATATATACTCTATTGGAGATATTGCCTATGTAGGAGGTGCTTTTGGCAGTGGGCTACATAATATTTTGGAGCCTGCCACTTATGGAATCCCTATCTTGTTTGGAGAAAAATATAGCAAATTTCAAGAGGCAATAGATTTAGTAAGTTTAAAAGGGGCTTTTTCTATTTCTTCTTCACAAGAATTAACTAGTATCTTTAACGAATTGATACAGGATAACAACTTTAGAGCTCGAACTGGTAAAATCTGTTATGATTATGTTTCGGAACAGGCAGGAGCTACAAAAAAAATCATGCAGCATATAAACCCACTACTCATACATGAAAGGTAAAATTGTA
Organism: Laminaria ephemera; assembly: GCA_036873875.1. Lineage (NCBI taxonomy): Eukaryota > Phaeophyceae > Laminariales > Laminariaceae > Laminaria > Laminaria ephemera. The sequence goes on along the minus strand of JAYJMJ010037390.1, from coordinate 16,859 downwards.
AAATCGACAGGGTCGTGGTATATGATCCGAACAGAAAACAACGAAACCATCAAAGCTAGGCTTAGAGGAATTTTTAAACATGATAACCTAAAATTAACCAATCCAATTGCTGTAGGAGATATTGTAAACTATGAGCTAGAGGACGAACAATCCAACAGCTATATTATTGATAAAATAGAGCCTAGAGAAAATTTATTTGTCCGTAAATCTAGTCGTAAAAAAGCTTTCGATCATATTATAGCATCCAATATAGATCAAGCAGTACTGTTTGCTACACTTCGTTCTCCAAGAACATCCCTAGGTTTTATAGACCGTTTTTTGGTATGTGCAGAATCTTATAGAATACCTGCGGTAATAGTGTTTAATAAATCTGATTTATATAAAGAGAAAGATTTACTTAAATATGAATCGCTTAAATCATACTATGATTCTATAGGCTACACAACCCTACTATGTTCTGTAGAAGAGGAAAAAGATTTAGACAATATAAAAAATATCTTAAAGGATAAGACGACTCTTATAGCTGGTCATTCTGGTGTAGGAAAATCTAGTATTGTCAATTATCTAAATCCAGATCTAGAACTAAACACTGGAGAAATTTCTAAACATAATAATAAAGGAACACACGTAACTACTTATGCAGAAATGCATAAAATATTCGACAATTCTTATATCATAGACTCACCAGGAATAAAAGAGATCGCTATTACTGGTCTTACAAAGTATGAGTTAAAAGATCAATTTCCCGAAATGCGCCAGTATCTAAATCAATGTAAATTTAACAACTGTCTTCATTTAGAAGAGCCTTTATGTAAAATTACAGAAGCAGTAGATAATGATGTGATAGCAGACTGGAGATACATTAGTTACCTCACCATGTTAGAAGAATTATAACCTCAAGCACAGAACTATGAATCGAACAGAAATTAAAAAACTTCCTGATTTTTTTGATCGCTACATTTTACTTGTAAACGAAAATACTTCATTGATAGAAGCCTTAGAATCTAGTTTAGAAAATTTTATAAACTACGATTTTGATGCACTGCATAGATTAAAAGATCGTGTTTATGCTCCTAATAAATGGACTATAAAAGATATCATTCAACATTTAATAGACAACGAGCGCATACAAAACAGTAGAGCATTACGTTTTTCTAGGAATGATCTAACAGAACTCTCTGGATATGATGAAAATCACTTAGCAAAATTTTCTAATACCCAACATATAGAGTTAGAGGATCTAAAGAACGAATTTATCCTTCTAAGAAAAGCAACAATTTATTTATTTCGCAACATGAGTAAAACCATGCTACACAATGAAGGAACTGCTTCAAACGTTAAAATTTCTGTCGGATCTCTAGGATTTGTATTAGTTGGACATCAACAACATCACTTTTCTGTTATAGAAGAACGTTATCTACCTCTACTTGATTAAGTTCATAAACTTCTTTTTTGAGCCATTGCATAACCAAAATGCAAGGATTCATGAATGTTATTAAATAACAGAGCATCACTTAGATTAGTCAATTCATACCCATAAGAAGTAAGATAAGATTGATAATTATCAAATAACTCAGGCGTAAGAATATCTTTTTGTAACTGTTCTAACGTAGAAGAAGATAATGCAATCAATCGATCCCTAAGCCCTTCTACAATTTCACCTGTTGGCTTACTTCCTTTCCCAAAGTTTTTAACCAATTCTGCATCTACCTGAGTTTCTAACCCAGCCATTCTATAAATCAACCCCTGCTGAGACACAATAATATGACCATAATTCCAAATAATATTATTGTTATAGCCTTTAGGAATTGCAAATAATACCTTCTCATCCAAAGACTTAATCAAATTTTCAAAATTTGTTCTTGTTTGTGTAAGAATGTCTACTGTAGTTTGGTACGTGGATGTCATATCTCTTATTATTTCATTTCAATGATTGAATCTAAGGTTAATCTTTGAAAGAGAACAAGGTTTTATTATAATTTTTTAGTCAAAAGCGGTACATTGTAAAAGCAAGACATATGAAACTACTACTATCCTTTTTAATTTCGTTATTATTCTACTGTTCTTTCTCACAGACAAAAATCTCTGGGGTTGTAAAAGATGAGCAGGGCTACGAAGTATCTTATGCTACTATTGCATTTTTAGACAAATCTGCCTTTACAAATGCGGATGCAGAAGGAAGATATACTATCTCTTGTAAATCATGTACATCAGATACCTTAATATTCAAATCATTAGGCTATCAACCTTACCTTACCACTTACGAAAAAAATACTGATCAAAGAATAAATGTAACACTGAAAGAAGATGTTATAGAATTAGAAGAAGTAGTAATAGAATCTGTAGAAAACCCTGCTTTTGCTATTATGCGTAAAGTGATCGACAACAAACCAAAAAACGATATCCGAGCATTAGAAGCTTATCAATATGAGAGTTATAACAAAGTAGAGCTAGATGCAAACAATATTACAGAAGGGTTTATACAAGAAAAATTACTCAAAAAATTAAATACCTCTATCCAAGAGCTAAATAAATTAGTAGATGATCAAGGTAGACGTTTCTTTCCTGTTTTTATTTCGGAAACCATCTCCGATTATTACTACAGAGCTAAACCAGAAGCAAAAAAAGAAAATGTAAAAGCAACAAGAGTTACAGGTGTAGGCATGACAGATGGAAGTTTTACTTCTCAATTAATAGGAGCAACATTTGTACAGTTTAATTTTTACAAAAACTCCATGCGATTTTTAGAAAAGGAGTTCATATCTCCTATTGCAACAGGCTGGCGAATTTACTATAACTATGAGCTGGTAGATTCTGTGATGGTAAATGATCGTTTTGCTTACGAATTAAATATTCAACCTAAAAACCCTAATGCAGCGGCTTTTGTAGGGAAAATATGGGTAGACAAAGAAACTTATGCCCTCACAAAAATCGATTTAACAATACCACGTTCTGCAAATATAAACTATATAAAAAGTATTGAAATAATAAGAGAATGGATCCCTACAGAAGAAGGACCATTTTTTCCAAGAAGAACAGACTTTATCATAGACGCCGAAAACCTCACAAAAAACTGGGTTGGTGCCATGATCAAATCTACTTTCACCATAGATTCTCTGGTCGTTAATCAACCCAAAGAAAATGACTTTTATAAATATCCTATACAAGTAAATGATGACTCTCACTCCTATGATAATGATTATTGGGAAGAGAACAGACATGACACTTTATCACAACACGAAAAGGATGCTTTTGCCTTAATAGATACTATAAAAAACTTACCTATTGTAAGATCTTATATTGATTTCTTTAACATCGCATTTAACGGATACTTAAAAGTAGGAAAAATATCTATTGGTCCATATTTAACAACTTATGCTTATAACGAATTAGAAGAACATAGAATAAGAATAGGCGGAAAAACCAATCCAGATTTTAGCAAAAAAGCTTTCTTTAGAGGTTACCTAGCTTATGGAACAGGAGATAAAAAATGGAAACATCAAATAAATGGCAGATTCATTTTATCAAGATACCCCTATACCGAGACAGGATTTAACTGGCAAAATGATTTTAATCAGCTAGGGATAGATCAAGCATCTGTCAATGCAGCGTTCAATGCCTTATCTAGATGGGGATCTGTAGTAGCGCCCTATTATGGAGATACCAAAGAAGTGTTTTTCTTTAATCAATTAAACAGACATTTCTCCACAAAACTAACACTAAGACAAAAGAGTATTACTCCTGCTTTTGAGTTCGAATATTTTAGGAATAACTTCACCAATGAAACTGCTACATCCATCAATACCTCAGAAATAGAATTAAACACCAAATTTGCTTTTAACGAAGGTTTTATACAAACAGATTATGGCAGACAATCTCTTGGTAGTCTTAAACCTAAATTTTCTTTGACCTATACCTTAGGCATAAAAAATCTTGCCAGCAGTGACTTCGATTATCACAAACTTATCCTTGGTATGGAACACAAGTTTGGACTAGGCATACTTGGTCAGTCATATATACAAGCAAAAGCAGGAAAAATATTTGGCACACTGCCTTATCCATTATTAAACGTTCACTTAGGAAATCAATCTGCCATTTATATCTTCAACGGGTTTAATATGATGAATTATTCAGAATTTGTAAGTGATCAATTTATAGATATCAAATGGGTACAACATTTTCAAGGACTTTTATTTGATCGAATACCAATAATAAAAAAGCTTAAGTTAAGAGAAGTCATAAACATTGCAGCCTTATGGGGTAATGTAAGCCAAAAGAATTTTGACATACTAGCACCTAGAAGCCAGGTATTTGGCTCATTCGGCTCTGCACCTTACCTAGAAGTAGGCTATGGAATAGAAAACATTTTTAAATTTATGCGATTAGAAGTTTTCCAAAGGTTAACCTATTTAGATAGACCTAATGTCAACAGATTTGGATTAAAAATCGGTTTCCAATTTATGTTGTAGGTTTCGCTCAAATTCATACTTTTGTATAACAATGATTCTAAACACCAATTGAGAAATAAATCTCAACCTATCTAGAGTCTTATAAACATAAACACACCCCACTGGAGGGAAGCCTTGGTTGTAACAAGGGAAAAACAGAAAAAATGATAAACATTACATTACCGGACGGTTCAGTCAAACAATTAGAAAAAGGAAGTACAGGTCACGATGTTGCTCTAAGCATAAGTGAAGGGTTGGCAAGAAACGTGATTGCTGCAAAAGTAAATGGTGAAGTTTGGGAAAGCAACAGAGCTATAGACACCGATGCAAAAGTAGAATTACTTACTTGGAAAAACGACGAGGGAAAATCAACATTTTGGCACTCTTCTGCTCACTTATTGGCAGAAGCTCTAGAAGCATTGTACCCAGGCGTAAAACTAGGCATAGGACCAGCCATAGAAACGGGTTTCTATTACGACATAGATTTACCAGAAGGGCAAACACTCTCTAGCGACGACTTCAAAAAAATAGAAGATAAGGTTTTAGAACTTGCTCGTACCAAAAGCGCATATGTAAGAAAAGAAATTTCTAAAGCAGATGCTATTGATTACTTCACTAAAAAAGATGATCAATATAAGCTAGAGTTAATAGACGGATTGGAAGATGGAAACATCACGTTTTATACACAAGGTGGTTTTACCGATCTTTGTAGAGGGCCTCACATCCCCAACACAGGCATTATAAAAGCTGTTAAGCTTATGAATGTTGCTGGCGCATACTGGAGAGGTGACGAAAAAAACAAGATGATGACTCGTGTTTATGCAGTCTCATTCCCAAAACAAAAAGAGCTTACAGAATACCTTCATTTACTAGAAGAAGCAAAAAAACGTGATCATAGAAAACTAGGAAAAGAACTAGAGTTATTTACGTTTTCAGACAATGTAGGACAAGGCTTACCTCTTTGGTTACCAAAAGGTGCTGCTTTAAGAGAGAGACTAGAATCTTTCTTGAAAAAAGCTCAATTAAAAGCTGGTTACCTCCCTGTAATCACTCCGCATATAGGAAATAAAAAGTTATATGAAACTTCTGGACATTATGAGAAGTATGGTGCCGATTCATTTCAGCCAATATATGCTCCTAATCAAGAAGGCCAAGAAGAACCAGAAACGTTCTTATTAAAACCTATGAACTGCCCTCACCACTGTGAGATTTTCAAATCGAAACCTAGATCTTACAAAGATCTACCAGTTCGTTTTGCAGAATTCGGTACCGTTTATAGATATGAACAAAGTGGTGAACTACATGGGTTAACTCGTGTAAGAGGGTTTACTCAAGATGATGCACATATTTTCTGTAGACCAGAGCAAGTAAAAGAAGAATTCTTAAAGGTTATTGACCTTGTGATGTATGTCTTCAAAGTTTTTGGTTTTGATGACTATACAGCTCAAATTTCTCTTAGAGACCCAGAAAATAAAGCTAAATATTTCGGTTCTGATGAAGACTGGGAGAAAGCAGAAAATGCAATCATAGAATCTTCTGCCGAAAAAGGATTAGATACTGTTACTGAGCTAGGAGAAGCAGCCTTCTACGGCCCTAAATTAGATTTTATGGTCAAGGATGCCTTGGGCAGAAAATGGCAGCTAGGAACTATACAAGTAGATTATCAATTACCGGATAGATTCGAATTAGAATATACTGGTAGCGACAATCAAAAGCATAGACCAGTAATGATCCACAGAGCACCATTTGGCTCTCTGGAAAGGTTCATTGCTATACTTATAGAGCATTGCGAAGGGAAGTTCCCATTATGGTTATCTCCAGAGCAATTTACGGTATTGCCTATTTCCGAAAAATTTGCAGACTATGCACAGGAAATAAAGAATACTTTAGAAGCTGCCGAAATTAGAGGATCTATAGATCATAGAGACGAAAAAATAGGTAGAAAGATCAGAGATGCTGAAGTAAACAGAACTCCATACATGATCATTGTAGGAGAAAAAGAAAAAGAAGAAGGAATATTATCCCTTAGAAAACAAGGAGAAGGAGACTTAGGATCTATGAAAATAGACGAGTTTATTTCCTTTTTTAATGGATTAATAGAAAAAGAGATGTCTGCAAATATCACAGAAGATCAATAATTTGTTTTAATTTCAAATTATTTTTCTCATATTTGCGATTCGATAAATTTTTGTCGTACTAAATTTAGGATACTATTAAAAAACGTAGAAACAATTTCCGAGGCAGAGTTCGAAAAGAAGAACCGTACTTGGTTAACGAGAAAATTAGAGCACGAGAAGTTCGTCTTTCGGGTGAAAACATTGAACAAGGTGTTTACTCTTTAGACGACGCTAAAAAATTAGCTGCAGAAAAGGAATTAGATTTGGTTTTAATTGCTCCAACTGCTGAACCTCCTGTTTGTCGTATAACAGATTATTCTAAATTTAAATACGAACAAAAGAAGAAACAAAAAGAATTAAAATCAAAAGCTGCTAAAACAGTTTTGAAAGAGATTCGATTTGGTCCTAATACAGATGATCATGATTTTAACTTTAAGTTAAAGCATGCCATCAAGTTCTTAGAAGAAGGAGCAAAGGTAAAAGCCTATGTACACTTCTACGGTAGATCTATCGTGTATAAGGAAAGAGGTGAGTTGTTATTACTTCGTTTTGCAGAGGCTTTGGCCGAAATTGCGAAGATAGAGCAAATGCCAAAAATGGAAGGAAAAAGAATGTTCTTGTTCCTTTCTCCTAAAAAGTAATTGTATAAGTTGTAAATAGATTAGTAAAATGCCTAAGGTAAAAACTAAGTCAAGTGCGAAAAAGCGTTTTAAGGTTACTGGTTCTGGTAAAATTAAAAGAAAACATGCTTTTAAAAGTCACATATTGACTAAAAAAGGAACTAAACAAAAGAGAAGATTAACTCACACTGGATTATTGGATAAAGCCGATACTCCTAACGTGAAGCTAATGCTTAACATCTAAGTTTAGTTAAAAGATTAAAGAGTTTATTGTATTACCATGGATTTGGCTTAAAACCTCTAAATAGAGTGCCAAATACAAAAAACAAAATTAAAAGAAATGCCTCGTTCAGTAAATGCCGTAGCATCACGTGCTAGAAGAAAGAAGATCCTTAAGAAAGCTAAAGGATACTTTGGAAGAAGAAAAAATGTTTACACTGTTGCAAAGAATGCAGTAGAAAAAGCAATGCTTTATGCATACTCAGGTCGTAAAATCAAGAAAAGAGATTTTAGATCATTGTGGATACAACGTATCAATGCAGCAGCAAGACAAGAAGGTTTATCTTACTCTGTATTAATGGGTAAATTAAACAAGTCTGAAATAAACTTAAACAGAAAAGTTCTTGCTGATTTAGCAATGAACAATCCTGAAGCTTTCAAAGCAGTAGTTGCGAAAGTAAAATAATTTAGAATTTTATTTCTATACCAAAGGTCTATTGAGCAATCAATAGACCTTTTTTATTTACTCCTACCCTAACCTCTTATACACAACCCAACTATTTTTTAAGCCTCCTAGAAATAATTCTGTTTCTATAAACTTTTAGACACTTAAATTGTTATACCATTATGAAATTAGATATACTAGCAATTGCAGCTCATCCAGATGATATAGAAATGTGCTGTGGTGCCACTATAGCAAAAGAAACTGCTAACGGAAAAAAAGTTGGAATAGTAGATTTAACTAGAGGTGACTTAGGAACTCGTGGTACAGCTGAGACAAGAGATCAAGAAGCAAAAGACGCTGCTAAAATATTAAACCTTACAGTAAGAGAGAATCTTAAATTTAGAGACGGATTCTTTATTAATGATGAGAAGCATCAGCTAGAAGTCATTAAAATGATACGAAAATATCAACCAGAGATCGTTATTACCAATGCAGTAACAGACCGACATCCAGATCATGGAAAAGGAAGTAAACTGGTAAGTGATTCTTGTTTTTTATCTGGGCTACGTAAAATAGAAACGTCTATAGATGGCGTACCTCAAGAAGCATGGAGACCTAAACAAGTACTACACACCATACAATGGAACATAGAAGAGCCCGATGTAGTGGTAGATGTTACTGGATACATAGATACTAAAATAGAAAGTTGCCTAGCTTATAAGACTCAGTTTTATAATGAAGGGAGCAAAGACACCGAGCCCGCAATTGTCATTTCCGGAAAACAGTATTTAGAAAGCCTCAAATACAGATCTTATGATCTTGGTCGTATCATAGGTGTACAATACGCAGAAGGCTTCACTGTAGAACGCTATGTAGCTGTAGACTCTATTTCTGATCTAATCTAATACGGCAACACTTATAAGACCTCCTTCTAAAGCGCTTCAATAAAACCTTAACGCGTTAAAATCCGTATAATTTGAAACTAATATATTATGGAATTTGAAGCACGTTTACACAAAATTTATTTGCAAGAATCGGAAGTAATAATGGTCGATTTTTCAAACATCTCTATTAATGATCATCTAAAATTGATCAACAAGGTAGATAATATTTTAAAAGCAAATGACAAGATGATCTATTTTTTAATGAATGGATTTAATGCCGGATTTAACATGAAAATCATTAATACTTGGAAAGGTATTGTAAACAAGTATGACTTTGTAGAATACAGAGCCAGTGTTTATGGACTTGATTTTGTACGTAGGATGGCAGTCAAATTCACAAATTTGACAAACCCACATTCTGTCTATGGGTTTAAAAAAAAGGAAGATGCTGAAAAAAACTTAATAGAAAACATTATTTAAACATCTACAAAACATAGAGGATAGATATACTTATCATCACATCTAGATAATAGATAATCTGTCCTCAATCTCTTTATATAAATCTACCTTCTTCTGATCTTTTAAATTCAAGTTTTATACTCACATCTTTGGGTAAAACACCTCTAGCACTAGCCTCCTGTTTTATACTATTCGCATTACACTTTTGGTCTGTTGCTACTCCCAACCCTCACTATATTTTGTCATTATTAGCTCTCTATGAGCTGGTATACAAGCTATGGTCTATTTGCCTTTATAATTTTAACAAATAAAAAACGCTCTGCTTTCACAGAGCGTTTAAACAAATCACCTACACTTTTATGGCATTAAACGCATTATCTTCTTAAAGAATTAAAATAAAGTCCACAACGCTTATCAGTGTAATCAATTTCAGAACCAGTAATATTTGCAAAAGTAATACTCAACGCATCGATCATAGTTTCTACACTACCAACAATTACACCACTAGGTAAGCCGACAATATTAACATCAGTAACAAACTCCTTATTTAACCCTATTAAATTACTACTTATCGCTGTTATGGGATTTACTGTGTTAGCATCGATAACAATGGTTTTCGTTGAATTAGCAGGAATAGAGCCAATGTAAATAAAAAAACCTCCATTTATACAATCTGTAATCTCATCTCTACTGTAAAACTCTATACCATCTTCGCCTAAAGCTATCCCTTTTGGACGATTTCTAACACTCCCTCTCTTACCAATACTCTGCGTATTATCTTGCTTAAATAAAATAGCTAAATTTTCTAATGTCAAATAACCTGGGGATTTCTCTTTATCCGGTATATCTTGTGTTACGGACAAAAGATTAAGATATGGTCCAACAACGGTTTCTAGACCTCTAAACCCTTCACCAGTATAACCATCTAGAGAAAAACGTGGTGGCAAAATACCATTTTCCCAATAAGCTGGATCTTTTAATATGGTTGTACTACCACAGTTTTTAAACGAAAAAGATGATCCTACACTTGCCCCTCCTTCAACATCACCTCCATAACCATTACCATTAGTATGATAAAATGCGGGAGTTGGCAAACCTGTTAGATAAGCAAGACCATCGAATTCAATGTCACTATTACCACTCCCACTAAAATCAAAAAGAGCCGCAGAAAAACTTCTCCTTAAGTTCTTTATTATCATGTTACCTCCTCCTCTGAGTTTCATATTAACTTTGGTATTTTTTGCTTCCGCATGAAATCCATCAACAGTAAAATTATTGACAAGATTACTACCTTGATAGTTAAAAAACATATCATAAAGATCACCACCACCTTCTGAGACACAATCTAATACTTTTATAGAATCACTTCCCAAAACAGCATACGCTCCAATTTGCCCTGCTTTACCATAAACCCTACAACCATCTATTATAGAAACATTAGATGCCGAATTACTGATAGAGGCACCAGACCATACCGAATTACCATAATAATCTGCTCCTGCACTCTGTAGAGTCAAAGGAAATTTGTCAATAGTACTGAACCTTAAATTCTTCCATTTACTAGCTAAACAAAAGGTACCTATCGCTCCATACTCTAATGCTGAAAAAGAACAATCTTCTACCACCATGCTATATGTTGCTCCAACTTCCAATCCTTTTTGTTGGTCATTTCTATTTACATTACCATTAATTGGGTTGACAGATGATCCTTGAAAAGAAATACCTTTTATAATAGGTATAGCATCTCCAACTATCAATCCCGCATGATTTTGATCCCGTGGCATTCGCTTAAAAATACTAACACCTGGTTGACTTGTTCTTATATTTGCTCCATAACCAGATATTTCAAAATATTGTTCATGTTTAGACGGTGTAAAAAATTCTATAGTCTGAGAGGTATAATAGAATCCTGCAGGGATATGAACAGGTATAGGTATGTTTATATCTTTCACAAAATTAAACATTGCTTGGAAAGCAGAGAAATCATCTGACGTAATATTATTATCTCCATCACGAGCAACACTCACTGCTCCAAACCATTGTGGAACAATCTGCTCTAGATTCCAACTACCAGCAAACTTCTTATCATAATCTGCGTTTCCATCAGCATCTACACTATGTACTACACCATCCAATATATGATCTAGCCCTGCTTCTATTTTGGTTTCATTACCTACTAATAGTCCATAATTTGTAATTCTACCACCATTAAATAATAAGGTAACATTCTCTGGAAAGGTAACACCACTTCCTTCTAAATCATGGACATGCCTTATTTCTAATATGGCATTATCATAATCTGTAGGAAAGGCTGTAAAATCAAAAGTTGCTGGTAAAATGTACTTACGCAACCTACCATTAGTATTATCTGTATTTTGATACTCCGACATATTTTTTTTGGTTTAAAGGGTTAAAGATTGAATTTAAAACATAATTAGAACTCTAGAAGCTCTGTTTTATTGTACTATTAAAACCATTTCAGCATCATATTGTCTCTTAAAAAGACATGTAAACACATTAAAATTCATATATTAAAACAAGTATCAAACAGCTTATCACGTTTATAACATGTACAGAGAAAAACTAATCACAGGTGGTTTTAGAGTATCTGAAAATCATTCAAAAACAGAAGAAATCTGTCAAAACATTTTGAATCTCTACCCTACTTTACCTAAAGATTATGTAACCTTTCTAAAAAGTCATAAAAAAATAGTCAATGAAACAGATACTACTTGGTTTAATCTAAACCAAGAATTCGATGGAAGCACAAATAATAATTTTAGATGGAATGAATTTCAGCAAGTGAGTTTGGAATGGAGCGAAGATGACCAAGAGGAAATAGAAACCATTAACAACTTTTGGAGTATGCATATCCCTATTCTTCTATCAGTAGAAAACGGGTATCAGTTTTTAGCTATTTGTTTAGAATTAGAAAAATATGGAGAAATCGTTCATGGAGAAGAACCAGAGTTTGAAAACGTAAAAAAGGTTTGTTCCAGCTTCGATGAATTGATTAATATAATTGGCAACAATGGTTTAAAAGACATTATTTAAATCAAAACATCTATATTTGTATTAATCATTAGCAAAACCCAACCCTATTTTAACAATCATGAAACACCTCATACTAAGCATTGCAATAGCATCTTCTTTTCTCTACTCCTGTGTTGGAAATAATTGTTCCATACCAGATGAAAGCAATTCAGGAGAAATAATCTCCAATGCTCAAATTATGAACACATCATCTGATTGTTATAAGGAGAACTCCGACGGGATTATTCAAACTGATACAAATGATGCATGTAATATAAAAGTGAGTTTTGATGGTGGTAAGACAGAAGAAGACATAGATTTCTCTCTTTATACTGTTCTTAGCAATGAAGCTGATGGACAATGTAATGTTAGTATGAATCGAAGGGTAACTAGAGATGATGCAAACAAACATGTCCTTTATCATGTGATTGTTAATGAATGTGGACTTTGCAAGTCTCTTCCTTCTAGCGAAAATTTTGTTTTAGTTCCTAAAATTCCAGATGATTATTCTATAGAATTCACTGTTGAGAATAAATAACAAGTTAATCTCTCTACCAATCATTTCTTAAGAAAGTACTTTACTAAGTCAACAGAAGCTGTGCAACTATTAGTACACCAATTAAGACATAAACAAAAAAGGGACACAATAAAAATCATGTCCCTTTTCAATAAGTAATTGTATAAATCGGTTATTCTACAACAAACAAAGATGTAGATATACCTTCTAATGTTGACATTTCTAATATATAAGTACCTTTTTCCATATTATTTAAATCTACTTGCTGGCTTAATTCATTTATAGCAGTTTGTAAAACCACTTGTCCAGAAACAGAAAGTACTCTCAAATTAACCTGAGCATTACTATCCTTTATAATTGATAATGTTTGCCCATTATTTGGATTAGGAAATGCATTAATCTCAAACCCTAAACTATTAGTTACCAATCCTGTTACAGAAGCTTCTAAACTTGCATCGAATTGAATTTCTTGCCCTGTCACGGTACGATCACATTCTATTTCTAGTCCTTCGTTTACTCCTTCTACTGCAATTGTAAATGTTCTAGACTCACCTGCTACCAGTCCTTTTAGACTTGTTGTAGATCTTACATTTGCTACTGTAGGATAAGCGTCATAATAAATAGGGGCAATACCATTGTTTTTAATTGTAACTGTTGTTTCGCTCCCATCTGTATTAAACGCTGTCACTTCATAGTGATAACCATTAGCCATTCCAGCTTCTTCTATCCGTTCTGCTGTTTGATAATTCAATTGGTCATTACCTATCATGTAACTAATATCATACATCTCGGACAATGTTTCATATGACGTCCCCCAAGGTCCAGTAACAGCAGTTAAAACATTTTCTTGATCGTAATCAGAATAATAATTGAGTTCACCTCCTGCTACGTAATTATCTGCTCTATCTTCACCAAAAAGCAACCAAGAAGTTCTGTTGTACTCCCTATCATTTTCTGAATGCTCTTCATGTAAAAAAGAGTCATCGAATAACCCAAAACCAAGATCTCTCAATTCCGAACTAGATTCTAGAGGTGTATAATCGCTTTCTGCGGCATCTATTGATATTGTCCATTGCGTGTTTTCAAATTCAGAATCGACATGATTCAAAAAAGTAGTCTGAAAATCTTTTGAAGGAAAATAACCATTTGATAATGGATTATTTGGCCCATCGTATAAATGATATTCAGAATACGAACCAAATCCCATCTGTAAAAACGCTAATCTTGAATCATTGTCATAACGTTCTGCAAACTTAGTATAAAACTCTAGTGTAAAATCTTCTAGCGTTTCACTCGTCCAGTCAGGAATAAATGTACTACTCCCTTCTACATTTGTTAAACTATGAGATGTATAGTCATCCGAATCTATCACATACTCAGGGACAGAAACTTTGGTTTCACCTGGATACGTGTATCTAAATCGGACAATTACTTGACGACCTCTATCTGCTGCTGTTTCAAGTAAATCATCAACAATAGACCAATCATACACTCCTTCGTCCTCTATTACATCTGAATAAATTAAATAAGAAAATTCTAATTGGGTCTTATCTCCTAAATTTCTTAAATCACTTTCATTTTCTGCCCAAAAGACAATACCTGTCATTGGTTGTACATGATCTACTTCACTATGTAAAGCCAAATTATTAATGGTTTGCCCAAAGGAAGTAATATTTACTGCGCATAACGAAGCAACTGCAATTGTTTTTGCTAATCTAAGCTTGGTTGTTTTAAAAAAGTTTGTGATTTTTACCATATTATATTCGTTTATCTGTTTTTTTTAATTAAAAAGTTATTTAATCAATCTAGCAAAAAACTATTGACCAAAAAAACTCTTACACTTCTTTAACTACAATCATAATATCAAAAAGTGAACATTAATAAAAACAAAAACACTAAAAATTAAACATTTACAGTTTAAAACAAAGAGCTTTACCATAGTCATTCATTTTATTTATACATAACAGACACCTAAACCAACTCCCCATAACAAGATAAGAAAAACCGAAATTCAATAAGTAATTGTTACCTCCTTTTGTTGATAAAAGTATATTAATGAGTACACCCAAATAAGACAAAAAAAGTAGAACTTAGTTATTACCTACAAGTACAGACAACATAAAGATTCTACATACTGCCGACTGGCATTTTGATCGTCTTTTATATTATTGTTATATATTATTTAATTTTACAGATTAACGAACAGAATTAGAAAGATTTTGCCAACACTTTTCCCTTCACACAATTTAATTAATGAAGTTAAAGAACTTCTTAAGCAGGCTCGTCAACAAACCGTTAGACACGTAAATCATATTATGGTATTCACCTATTTCGAAATAGGCAGAAAAATAATAGAAGAAGAACAAGGAGGAAAAGAAAGAGCCGAGTACGGAAAAGGAATTTTAAAAGATTTATCTAAAGCACTCACAGAAGAATTTGGGAAAGGATTTTCTGTAAGAAGCTTAGAGCTTATGAGACAGTTTTATAGTACTTACTCAAAAACGAAATCACCGATTTCGAATTCCGAAAATCAAAAAACGAAATCAGTGATTTCGGAATCTGAAACATTGAAATTTTCATTAAGCTGGACACATTACCTTCACTTAATGAGAATAGACAATGAACAAGAGAGAAATTTTTATGAGATAGAAGCACACTCTAATAATTGGAGTGTAAGAGAATTAGAGCGACAGTCAAATTCAGCTCTTTACCAACGTATAGTATTAAGTAGAGACAAAGAAAGTGTAAAAGAACTTTCTCAAAAAGGAGAAGTAATCACAACACCTAAAGACGCTATTAAAGATCCATTAATTTTAGAATTCATAGGATTAGCAGAACAAAAAAACTACTCCGAATCTGACCTAGAAAGTAAAATCATAGAAAAACTAGAATCCTTTCTTTTAGAATTAGGAAAAGGGTTTTCTTTTGTAGCTAGACAAAAAAGAATTTCTCTAGATGAAGATCACTTCTACATAGATTTAGTTTTTTATAATAGACTATTAAAGTGTTTTGTCCTCATAGATTTAAAAATAGGCAAATTAAAACATCAAGACATGGGACAAATGCAGATGTACGTCAATTACTATGATCGAAAAATTAAACTAGAAGACGAAAACAAAACAATAGGCATTATTCTATGCCAGAATAAAAATGAAGCTTTAGTAGAAATCACTTTACCAGAAGATAATCAACAAATATTTGCTAGTAAATACCAAACAGTATTGCCTAGTAAAGAGGAGTTAAAAAGGTTGATAGAAGACAAAGAATAAAGTTTATTACATGAAGATTCTACATACTGCCGACTGGCATTTGGGACATAGATTGCATGAGCGTTCTCAGCACGAAGAGCAATCACTATTTTTGGCATGGTTAGAAACCTATATTAAAGAAAACGACATAGATGTTTTATTGCTTTCTGGTGATGTATTCGATACGGGCGTGCCTTCTTCTACCAGTCAAAAAATGTATTACGATTTTTTAGTTGCACTGAGAAGTACCAACTGTTCCGAAATAATTATTACAGGCGGAAATCATGATTCGCCAGGAACTATCAATGCTCCCAAGGAACTGTTAAGTGCGCTATCTGTAAAAGTAGTAGGTAAAGCCGAGAACGATTTAAGAGACGAAGTTTTTAAACTGACGGTAAAAGATGAGCAAGTAGTGGTAGCCGCCGTGCCATACCTGAGAGATCAAGACATACGAAAAGCGATTGCAGGAGAATCTTTTGATGACCTTACAGAGCGATACAGAAAAGCACTCACCAATCATTATGATGAAGTAGCGACTTATAGCGAAGAGAAAAGAGACCACTGCCCTGTTATAGCTATGGGACATTTGTTTGCTATGGGCGGAGAAGTATCCGACAGTGAGCAAAACATTTATGTAGGAAATCTAGGACATATAGGCGCTGGAGACTTCTCTCCTACTTTTGATTATGTAGCTCTTGGTCATTTACACCGTCCGCAGAAAGTAGGTAAGAAAGATCATATCCGTTACTCTGGTTCACCAGTAATCTTGAGTTTTAGCGAGATCAATTATACCAAACAGGTATTGGTGCTCGACACCAAAAAAGATAAAATATCGGATATAGAAGCGGTAAACATTCCTCGTTTTAGAG
>JAYJMJ010037289.1:3376-21438 GCA_036873875.1 Laminaria ephemera | reverse complement strand
CTCCGCGCAATCCCCAAGTCGACTTGATCAGCAACAAGCCCTGGATGAAACACGTTGTCCATCGGATGCCTGAGGCACTCACACCCAAAGCGCTTCGGCACGGAATGGTGATGGGTTTCGCGAACGACGGCACCGTCTTGCACAACCTCCAAGATTCCACCGGGAAAATCGCATCCACCACGACGGCCCGCGTCACAAACGGCACCCTATACATCGGCAGCCTCGAAGAATCCCACATCGCCATCATTGATCTCTAGCCCCGGCTGACGACTGCGTCAGCCGTCCAACCAGACAACCCACGCAAGCAACCCACTCAAGCAACAGAGAGTCCAAACATGCTTTTTGCTATTCATATGATCGATCGCCCCGGAACCGCCGAGCTTCGGCTGAGCCTCCGCGAGGAACACCTAGCCTTTGTCGACGCTCACCGCGACTCGATCTTTCTGGGCGGGCCAATGCGCGACGACGAAGACGAATTCTCGGTCGGGAGCCTCGTCATCATGGAGTTCCCCGATCGCGAGGCAGCCCGTGCCATGCTCGCTGACGAGCCCTACTACCGAGCAGGCCTGTTCGAATCGGTTACCATCCGAGCCTTCCAACCGCTCATCAGCCCTACCTGATGACGACAGAGAGTTCTCAGCAATGACCACCGACGTGGCCGCGGACCATCTGACCGCACACAAGCCGGCGTTAACACTCGAGTTGTTTTTCGATCTCGTATTCGTCTTCGCTATCACCCAGGTCGTCTACACCCTCGCCCACGACCTCACCTGGGGCGGTGCGGCTCGAGCCGCCATCCTCCTCGGCATCCTGTGGTGGGGGTGGACCAACTGGACCTGGACCGGCAACCTGGTCGACCTCACACCCCGCTGGCGCCGCCTGATGCTGCTCGGCTCAATGGGGGCCACGGTGATCATGGCCCACGCGGTGCCCGATGCTTTCAAGGGCGAAGGTCTCTGGGTCGCCATCCCCTATCTGGTGATGACGCAGCTCGCCTCGGTCCTCTCCTTCGAAAACGCTCGAAACAAACCTGGCCTGCTCGCCGGACTTCTCAAGTTCGCCCCCATCGCAACCCTCGGCGCAGTCTTACTGGTCGTCGGGGCGATCGCCGACGCCCAACAGGAGTGGATCTGGCTCGGAGCCCTGCTTCTCACCGCAGCAGCGTCGGCGCTGGGCAGTCGCGAAGCATGGCCACTCATCCCGTCGCACTTTGCCGAGCGGCACGGCCTGATCATGATCATTGCGCTCGGCGAAGCCATCATCGCCGTGGGCGTGACCCTTGCCAGGAATGAAGAAACCCCGCCGTCGTGGCGGGTCGCCTCGTACCTGCTGGTGGGCATTGCCTACGCCATGACCCTTTACTGGGCGTACTTCGACAGAGCCAGTGAGATCTGGGAACACTCGATGGCCCGACAGAGCATCGACACCATTGGTAGCTACGCAGTCCACGTGTATACCTGGACCCACTTCCCCATGATCGTCGGCATCGTGTTCTCCGCCGTCACCCTTGAAGAGGTCTTCCTCCACCCAGACGATCACCTCCATGGTTTCGTCGCCCACGTCTTTGCGATCGCCCTCGTGAGCTTCTTCGGCGCTATGGCTGCTGGCGCCTGGCGAGCGAACCGGATCATCCTTAGAGAACGGATCGCGGCAATCGCAGTGTCGCTAGCCATCATCTACGGCCTCCCCGACCTCAACGGCCGCGCCGTGGTCGCTGCGGTAATCGGCGTGTTCATCGTGTCGTTCATCGCCGAGCACCTCCGCCTGCGCAACCACCATCTGCAGGAGGCGGTCTCATGACCGGTTCATTCAAGCGAGACATGAATTGCATCGGCGACCGGATCACGCTGAACGGTTGCCTACCTCCTTAGCGGCAGAAGCAAGAGCTATCCACCAGGCCACGACTTGTGGTTCAACGAGCTGGTTGAGAGTCTCGACGATCCGCCGGGGACCTTTACTCTTGACTCCTTTATGGCCGTTTGTGACTCCCTTGGTCCGGCGGGAAGCGGCGGCGAATTCAGAATCGAACCAATCGCACAGCGATTTGGGGTCGAGATGGCTGACGCCGCAAGACTTCTTGAAGGGTGTGACGAGCTAACAGCTGGAAAGTAAGTCGGCGAAGAACGGTCTAATAGACAAGACCCGCTCATATTGACGCGTCGACCAGCCGAACCCGACCCACTCGAGAACGGCACCTACGCGCTCGTGCTGGGTAGTTCGCAGGCCGTCGGAAGCCGCTGTTACGAGCGCTCAAGCCGTGTGAGAATAGGCGCATGGACGCCCGCAAGATTTCAGCCATGGAACTCGAGGTGATGAGCGCCTGGCTCGCCCACGACGTTGACGGCGCCCCAGCGCTTCGGAGGCAATTGAGCACCGATACCGAGGTGTATAGCTCGTGCGATTGCGGCTGCGCTTCGATTGGTTTCGTCCGGACCGGCGGGAACGTGAACGGGGGCTCGAGGATTTTTGGTGTCGATG
Organism: Laminaria ephemera; assembly: GCA_036873875.1. Taxonomy (NCBI): domain Eukaryota; class Phaeophyceae; order Laminariales; family Laminariaceae; genus Laminaria; species Laminaria ephemera. The sequence continues at coordinate 18,960 of JAYJMJ010037289.1, read as the reverse complement.
CCGAGGTCGTCGACGAGACCGGCGTCAGCGTCGGCGGCATGGTGCTTACTATCCGCAAGGGCCGACTCCACGATGTTGATATTCATTCGTGGTTCGACGAGATACCGTTCCCGACACTCGATCAGGTCAGGTGGCATCCACGCAAAGCGAACCCGGACTAAACACCGTTCCGATCGATATTGTCAGGCGACACACCCAGAAACAGGTGCTCCCGATCGGCACCTACGATCGAGCAAATCCGACCGGGTCGTTGGCCACCGGGCTCTGAATTAGATCACCGCGAACGAGCCAGCCTGAGCAATTGTTAGCGGGCGCACCCAGGACGCTGTTTGGGATCACGGCAAGTGTCGTCTTCGTCACCGGGAAAGAACCGATCTCTGCCTGGACCGCCGAGCAAAGTGTCGTCGCCGCCCTCGCCCCTGAGAACATCTCGACCGGGGCCGCCTTTGAGGGTGTCGTTGCCGTCGCCGCCGGTAAGGCGGTCGTTGCCTTTGCCGCCTCGAATGATGTCGTCACCGCGATCCCCATCGAGCTTGTCGTTGTAAACGGTACCGATAAGCACATCATCACCGTCACCACCGATTGCCCAATTGGCGTAAGGGGAGCTGCTGTTCGGGAACAGGCCGACCATCCGGTCAGCGCCGGCTCGACCGAACTGGTGATCGCCACCGCTCAGGTAGTCGTTGCCGCTTCCACCGTCGAGGTCCCAGTGAGCCCCTAGAGCGCGCAATCGTGTGATTTCATCGATGGACGGGATGTCGACAATCAACCGGTCGTTGCCGGGCCCGCCCGAAAGGTCTTGAGGCCCGTTATGGATCAGGCAGTCTTGCGTGAACGCCCAATTCAAGGTGTCCGAACCGGCGCTTCCTCGCAATGTTCCGTAGCCAGTAATGACGTCAGCGCCGTCACCGCCGTCGAGGAGCTTGCTCGGTGCGACCGGGCCGTCAATCCCGCTCTCTTTCCCAACGCAGGTGTCGCCGGTCGTAATGGTGTCGTCTCCAGGACCACCATCAACCAGTCCTTTACCCGCTCCGTCAGTAATGATGTCGTCTCCTCGACCTCCACAGATGATGTCGAAGCCGCCAAGCCCATCGATGACGTCGTCACCACTCGTACCCCTAATGACGTCATCGCCCTCGGTAGGCACATCCCCAGCCCCGATATCGACAGTGACATCACGCCGCATACAACGATCGTTCTCTTGGGCGAACGCAGGCGCACCCACAGATACCGTCGCCGCAATCAGACAGAACGTCATCGCACACGCTGCCGACGAAGAGGTCAGAACTGTCCGCTTTTTCCAACTCACAACGCGTTTTCCTTCGGTTGGTGGACTACCGCCAAGGTGTCGCGGATACTACCCCTTGTCAACGCTACCTACGCGGCTATTGATATCAGGGCCGAATTTTGGACCATTCAATGATGAGAGATCTCACGGTTCCCAATCTCTCCCTCATGTCGGGTCGCGAGTAGCGACGCAACCGATTGTCAAGATTTGCGTCGTGCAAGTCGATAACGACCGAATGCGCCGATCCGTCCCTTCTGCCCGACCTGTGGTCACGATCGTGACAATTCTTCTGGCAGGGGTGCTAGCCGCTCCGCCTGTATTCGCTCAAACAGGATCGACTGAAACCGGCGAGCACCGCTGCCGCGGGCGGTTGGCAACCATCGTGGGGCGAGACCGTGATGAGACCATCCGGGGCACGCCTGGCCCCGACGTCATTGTTTCCCTCGGTGGCAAGGACCGCATCATCGCTCTGGGCGGCGACGATCTGATCTGTTCAGGCGATGGCGACGACTGGATCGAGGGCGGAACCGGAGACGACCGTATCTACACCGGGGATGGCAACGACTACATCGCTGCTGGCAGCGGTGACGATTGGGTGAGCGCCGGGCGCGGCGCCGACCTCGTGAAAGGAGGCGACGGTGTTGACAACCTTCGGGGCGGTGCAGGAAACGATCGCATCTTTGCCCTCGGCGATTCGTCGATTGTTCGAGGCGGAAAGGGGCAGGACCAGATCGAGGTACGCGCTCCGAATGCTCTGGTGAAGGGCGATGGCGGGAACGATGAGATTGCGGTCCGCCTTCCTGTTCCCAACGTCACGGTCTACGCCGGGAAGGGCGCCGATCGAGTTTTCGTTGCGCAAGGCGCGTACGGAACCAAGGCGTTCCTCGGCGAAGGCGATGACTATCTCAATGTGGGCGGAGCAATCTATGGCCCGAACTTCGATCAATGGACCGTGGTGCCAAGCCAAACCGTCGACCTCGCGGCAGCGTCCAGCGTGTCTGGCGATGCCGACTCGAGTGTCTCCAGTGATGCGCAGCGGTTGGGGGTAGAAGTCTCGGGCGGCCCAGGCGACGACTTCATTTTCGGCTCCCCGCTGTCCGATGTTCTGCGAGGTGGAACCGGAAACGATTACGTCGAGGGCTGGGTGGGGAATGACCAGGTCATCGGCGGAAAGGGAGACGACACGCTCCGGGGTGGTTACGGCAAAGACACTCTCGAGGGCGGCTCCGGCACCGACGAATGTCACGCCGGCCTGTTCTCGCCCCTGCGACGAAACACCAGCATCGGCCCCGGCAACTGGGCGTTTCTCGACCCCACCATTCACGATGAGGAACGGGATTGCGAGTTAGCGTTCGCTCTGCGCGAGGACTGCGTTTTCCTTGCGCCCGACGCATTGTTCGAAGATGCGTCTCGCCGTGTGGCGTACTCGCACGCCGGAGCAACGAACCATCAGTTACAGCGGGACCTGTAGAGCCGGCGAATGGCTGCCGAGTGAGCCACCGTAAAGATTATGGGGCGGGCGCTTGCTCATGGCGGCGTCGTCGATAGTGGTTCGCATGGCCGAGCTACAGGGTCTTTGGGCGGTTCAGAAACCTCTTGGCATCGGGGCTGAAGAACCAACCGCCTTGGGCCTTGGTTCCGCCATCGACGGGAACATTGTGTCCGGTAACAAACGATGACATGTCCGACGCCAGGAACAGCGCCACTCGGGCCTGATCGGCTGGCCAACCAAGGCGTCCGACCGGCGCCCAGGACTCCCACAGTGCTTCGTGGTCTTCGTACCCGCTGATGTAATCGACCTGTTGGGATTGCGTCACATCGACACCGATGCCGTTCGCCCGAATCCCCTGTCGCCCGTACCCGGCCGCGAGAGAGGTTGTGAAGTGAGCGACGGCGGCCTTCATCGAGGCATACACGGGCTCGCCCGGAAAGCCGCGCATTCCTTCGACTGAGTGAACGTTGACGATCGATCCGCCACCGCGTTCGATCATGGGCGTGAGGAACGCCTGGGTTACGGCAAACACATGCCAAAGGTTGATGCGGTACATCGCCTCCCAGGATTCCGGGCCCGAATCGTGAAAGCGAACAAGAGGCCGATAGTCGCCCACGTTGTTGACAAGAACATCGATTCCGCCGTGCGTCTCGAGGACCGCGGAGGTGAACTCTTCGACGCCTTCTTCAGTCTGCACATCGACCACGTGAGCTCGAGCCGAACCACCCGCGGCGGTGATGGCATCGACGGTGGCCGACGCTCGGTCGGGGTCAATCTCAGCGATTTCAACCGTCGCTCCATGCTGGGCAAAAAGCTCCGAGATGGATCCACCAATTCCGGCCGCGCCACCACCAGTTACGACGGCAACTTTGCCATTGAGAAGCCGATTCCAATCGTCGATCGGTGGGACGGAACTGGGGTCCGTCGGACCGGGGTTGGAATGAGGGTTATTGGTCATGAGAGTCCATGTTCTAGCTGTTCGAGGTACTGCCACGCTCTACCGTCAAGCGACGACCAGCCAGTGGCATTGAATCAGCTGGTGATAGATCCGCCAGCTAGCGGAATAGTTTGCGCGGTCATCCACGAAGCCTCCTCGGAGGCTAGATACGCGCACAGCGCCCCGAGGTCGTGGGGTGTTCCGAGGCGGCCGGTGGGAATCGTCTTGGCCAAGCTTGAGGTGACGTCGCTACCGCCGACGTTGTTCATCAGTCCAAGGGCAATCGAGTTGACCGTCACGCCCTTTCCAGCGACTTCGAGTGCTACCGAGCGGAGCAGCGCCGCAGCGCCGCCTTTGCCGGCCGAGTACGCAGCGACTCCGATGTGTACGCCTTGTGTGCCGGCGCCCGAGACGACGCCGATAATTCGGCCCCAACCTCGGTCGATCATTCCATGCAGCACTGTATGCGTGCAGTTCATAACGCCGTCGAGGTTGACGGCCAAGGGCGCTGCCCATTCGTCAGGCGTCGTGTCGGCAAAGGCGCGCGTGTGCATCTTCTCGCTGCCAGCCTTCCCGGCATTGTTGACCAAGATATCGATCGGCCGATCGGCGATTGCCGCCTTGACCGCCGCAAGATCGGTGACATCGAACGCCAGGGCCTCGGCCTGATGACCTTCGTCTCGGAGCTGCTGAGCGACGGCCTCCGCGCGTTCGGCATCGAGGTCGTTGATGAGCACATGTGCGCCCTGGGCCGCGAGGACCTCAGCCACCCCAGTGCCCATGCCTTGGCCGGCGCCGGTAATGAGCGCTGTCTTGTTGGTGAGGTCAAACACGGGCGAGCAACTCGTCGACCTGTTCGCACATGAATCCGATGTGGTCGGCGTTGAGCCCATGGAAGACCGGCAGCGACAGCGCACGGTCCATCATCCGGTCGCAGTTTGGCAACCCTCCCTCGGGCTGACGATGCTCGATGTTGGCGAAGGCTGGCTGCCGCAGGATGTTGCCTGTCCACACCATGCGGGTGCTGATGCCGCGGTCCTCGAGGAAGCCCTGTACCTCGTTGCGGCCGAGCCCAAAGTCCTCATCGAGGGTGAAACAGAACCGCATCCAGGTGGTGTCGGTCTCGGGCGTCGTGTCTCCAGCCGTGAGCCCGTCGCGGGCGGCAAAGAAGTCGTTGAACTTGTTCCAGTTGGCTTGCCGCTGTGCGTTGAAGCCGGGCAGCTTGTCCATCTGGACAAGCCCATATGCAGCGCTGAGCTCGTTGGGCTCGAAGTTGTAGCCGATGCTATCGAACACAAAGATCATGTCGTACGGGGTTCCGTCGGCCAACTGACCGAAACGCTCGAGGCCACCGTCTTGCATCTTCTCTTTGTCGGACCCAAAGAGAAAGCGCTCGGACTGCCGGCCCCATCGGCGAAGCGAAAGTGCTTCGTCAAAGAGGTCTGGGTCATCGACGCCAACCATTCCACCGGTGCCACCAGCGGTCATTGCGTGCGACCGGGCAAAGCTGGTGATGGAGATGTCGCTTCGGGTTCCAGTTCGGGTACCGCGCTGCCAACTGTCGAGCACATCGGCGGAGTCCTCGACAACGGCCAGACCGTGCTTATCGGCGATGGTGCGGATGGCGTCCCAGTCCGGGCAATTGCCACAGAGGTTCGGTACCAGAATTGCCTTGGTCCGAGGCCCGATCATCGACTCGATCTGGTCGGCATCGAGTTGATAGGTATTGGGCGTGATGTCGACGAACACCGGCACGATGCCCGACTGCACCATCGGTGCGATGTCGGTGGAGAAACAGAGTGGCGAGGTGATGATCTCGTCGCCGCGCTCCAGGTGGAGTAGATCGATGGCTATTCGCAGGGCCGAGGATCCAGAGTTCACCATCATCCCGTAGTCCTTCGACAGGTACTCGGCGGTGCGGCGTTCGAGCGTTGCGGTGGCCTCGCCGATGTCGAGCTTCGGGTTATTGCGCATGACCGCAACCACCGCCTCGATCTCCCGCTCATCTGCGATTGCACCAGTCTTCGGAAGTTCCATTTCCGGAACCTACCACGAGACTATTGCCCGTAGTTAGTGCCTACTCCGCATCGCACGTACCATTGCCTTGTGACTACAAAAAGCCGTCGCTTGTCTCGATCCTCGATCGTCGGCACCGCCCTTGGCGTCGCCGATGAGCGGGGCCTGGCCGCAGTCACGCTGGCAAATGTGGCTGCCGTAGCGGGCTGCAAGGCTCCTTCGCTCTACAACCATGTCGATGGTCTCGATGACCTTCTCGACGAACTTTGCCTTACTGCCACCGCCGACTTTGCGGGAGCGCTACGGGATTCAATCGTTGCCAAAGTTGGCCCCGAGGCGTTGTCCGCCTACGCCTACGCCTGGCGCGACTACGTGCTGGCCTACCCGGGGCGATATCAGGCCACTCTGCGACACATGCCCAAGCGGCGCAGCGAACACCTCGCAGCTGCAATGGGGATGACCATTCCAGCCGGGTCGATGCTTGCCACACTAGGGATCGCCGACGCTCGACTCGACGATGCAGGCCGTGCACTTCGTAGCGGACTTCACGGGTTCTCCCATCTGGAGTTGGCCAACAACATTGGCCCCGACCCTGCAGCGAGCTTTGCCTCGGTAGTCGAGGTCCTAACGTCGGGGCTCCTAGCTCTGGCGGAGTAGCCTGCGGGCTATGACCCGCCTTGGCTACCAGATCCCCAACTACACCTACCCCGGCATCGCGAACGAAGACGTCTTCGGCAATGTGGTGGCTCAGGCCAAGGCTGCTGAAGCCGCTGGCTTCGACCGCGTCATGGTGATGGACCACTTCTACCAGCTCCCCGGGATTGGGGCGCCCGAAGAGCCCATGTACGAGTGCTACACAATGCTCTCGGCACTGGCCCAGCACACGGACACGGTTCGGCTTTCTGCTCTCGTCACCGGCAACACGTACCGCCACCCAACACTTCTGGCCAAGACCATCACGGCTCTCGATCATGTCTCCAGCGGTCGGGCAACCCTTGGTATCGGTGCTGGGTGGTTTGAGCTCGAGCACGACTCGCTCGGGTACGAGTTCGGCACGTTCACCGACCGTTTCGAGAAGCTTGAGGAATCGCTCCAGATCATCATCCCGATGCTTCGCGGCGAGAAGGTGACCCTCGATGGCAAGCATTATCAGGTGGCTGACGCGATGAACTCCCCTGCCCCTGTCTCGAAGATTCCGATCATGATCGGCGGAGGCGGCGAGAAGAAGACCCTACGTATGGTCGCCCAGTACGCCGACGAGTCGAATCTCGCAACCGGTCCGATCGAAGAGATCCCTCGCAAGCTCGAAGTCCTCGCTGAGCATTGCGAACGCCTGGGCCGCGACCGCTCCGAGATCAAGATGACCAAGCTTCAGATGGTGTTCGTAGCGCCAACCATGGAGGAAGCCGAGGCCGACCTGAAAGAGGTCGCTGCGGTCAAGGGTTGGAACGATCAAGTGGTTGACTTCGTCAAAGACGTTCTCATCTACGGCGATGCCGACACAGTTGGCGAACGGTTACAGGCATGCATGGACACCGGCATCGACGGCCTCACCATCAACCTTCCAGGCAACGGTCATAACCTCGACCGCATCGGCCTGCTCGGCGAGATCGGACTTGCCGCCACCTCGTAGAACCGAACCTCGTGACACTGAACTCGAGAGCGGTCTAGAGGGACGCTCTTGGCCGTTGCTCGGGCGCCTCTTGGTGCTCGGGCATTGCGGATTTCTTCGGGTGGGCCGAGAGCCACTGGCCATAGCGGTTGGCGAACGGGCTGGCGCTAAGACCATGAAGGAGGACGGAACAAAGAATCACCACGGTGATGACCGACGCCAACACTTCGCTCTCTTCGATCGATGTCTCACTGGTGAGAATCAGGGCAAAGAGGATTGAGGCGAGTCCGCGAGGCCCGAACCAGCCGATGAAGGCCACGGTCAACCACTGAAGCTTGCTCCCGATCAGAGCGATGGCGACGGGAAGCATCCGACAGACCGTGAGCAGTACGAGGGCGGTGAGGCCGATCTGCCACGTAAGTGCTTCGAGGGCTGGCTTTACCATCGTGGCTCCGAACGCAACGAAGGCGACGATGGTCCCCAGTTGACCGAGGTTTTCCGGCAGCGAGGTCCAGCTGTCACACCGCTGCTTCGATGAGGCCCGGAGCGCTAGGCCCGCGCAGAACGCAGCGATGAATCCGTTCCCGCCTAGGGCAATGGCGCCACCAACCGTCGCTGCCGATCCAGCGAGGGTTGCCATCCTCATGCGGGAGACCTCGGTGAAACCTGCCGCAAGGGCTCGCACCCCGAGTTTTCCGAAAAGCCATCCGCCCAGTACGCCGACCGTCGCTCCGATGACGATCTCGCCCAGCGCGTCGAAGGCGATCTCACTTCTCGAACCGAGTTCTGCCCGCTCGACGAGCGCCAGAAATATGCCGATAGCGGGCACGACCATTCCGTCGTTGAGGCCCGACTCAACCTCGAGCGCATGCCGAATCCGGCTCGGCACCGCCGGGTTCGATACCACGGCCTGACCAAGGGCTGCGTCGGTGGGGGTAACGATCAGAGCGACGAGACCAGCCTGAGTCCACGTGAGATCGGTCAGGATCAAGCTGGTGGCGGCGATGCCAAGCACGGCGGTGAGCGGCAATCCGACGAGTAACAGCCGAATGGGTAGTGACCCGGTCTCTCGAAGCGACGTCGCGCTGATCCTTGTTGCATCAGTAAAGAGCAGCAGAATCAGCGTGACCTCGGCGATGAGAAGCACCTCTTCGCCTTCCAAGGTGAAGGCCACTCCAGACCCTCCGACCAACGCGATCCCCAAACCAAGTGCAACCGACAGCATGGGCGGCGTTATGGGGATGCGGTCTAATGCCGAGCCACCAAGCGAGAGGGCCAGAATAAAAACCGCGACGATCGCAAAGGCACCAAGCGTCATCGTTGGAGCCCTCCGGTTGAAGTTCTAGAGCCGCCGGAGCGTCTAGAAGAGGTCGACATCTGCCATGACCTCGACGAGCGACGGGCCTTCGTGTGCAAGAGCTGTTGCCAAAGCGTCCTCGAGCTGGCTTGGGTCGGTGACCCGCAACCCAAGAGCACCGCAATTGGTGGCGAACTCCGAGAAGTTCGGGTTATGCAGACTGGTCTGCCAGACATCGAAGAGGCCGGCGCGCTGTTCCTTAGAGATCTTGCCGAGCTCAGAGTTGTTAAGCAGCACATGGGTGATGTTCATGCCGTACTTGGCTGCGGTGGTGATCTCCATCGCATATTGGCCAAGGCCGCCGTCGCCCGAAACAGAAACGATCTGGCGATCCGCGCCAACCGCTGCCCATGCTCCCATCGCTGCCGGGAGAGCGAAACCAATACTTCCGAGGTAGCCGCTCATCAGCACGTCTTGGTCGACGCATTCGAAGTACCGGCCAAATGAATAGGCGTTGTTACCTACGTCGACACAGATAACCGCGTCATCGTCGACCAAGCGAGACATCGCACCGAACAGCACGGCAGAGTTGAGTCCGTTGCCAAGGTCGTCGGCAGCCCGGCTTTCCTTCTCTGTCCGCCAGAGTGCCCAGCGATTCGCTACTTCGTCGCGGCGGTCGATGCATGCGGTCTCCGTCTGGGCGAGCGCCTCGGTCAGATCGGTACATGTGGCTGAAATCTCGCCAAGCACGGGGAGTTCGACCGGATGGAAGCGGCCCAGCGCGAGCGGATCGAAATCGACCTGGATGATTGGTTTGTAGTCGCTGACCCCTGTGTGGTTCGAGAACGACACGCCAAAGGTAATGATGAGGTCGCTCTCGTTCATGAACCACGACGCAATCGGCGTTCCCGATCGGCCGAGCACACCGCAACCGAGCGGATGATTGTCGGAGATGAGGCCCTTCGCCTTGAACGTCGTCGCAATGGGAGCACCAAGGGACTCGGCGAGTTCCACGATGCCGGCCATCTTCGACCGAGCCCCATTGCCGACGATGATCAGCGGATTCTCGGCCAGCGCGATCTTCTCGACCGCGGCAGCCAACACCTCGGGAGCCGGACGCGAGGCTTGGACTCCTACCCTGCCGTCGGGTCCTCCAGCTTCGGCGACGGAGGGAGCAATCTGAACTTCATCGGGCAGGATCAGGTGGCCGACGTTGCGTTCGAGCAGGGCGTGCTTGCAGGCCAGCGTCATCAGCTCGGCCGGATCCGAGCCAGCGATGACCGTGGCCGAAAACGCAGCAACGTCGTCGAAGGCGGCCGCAAGGTCGAGATCCTGAAACGCTCCGCGCCCAAGGTTCGGTGATGGCACTTGGCCAGAGATCGCCAGCACAGGGGCGCGGTCGACCTTGGCGTCATAGAGACCCGTCAACAAATTGGTTGAACCGGGCCCGGCAATTCCCAGACAGGCTGCGAGCTCACCGGTGAGCTTCCCGTAAGCGCCAGCAGCAAAGGCGGCTGCACCTTCATGGCGAATCCCGTAGAAGTTGAGGTCGCCACGTTCCTCGGACCGACGAAGCGCATCAGCAAACCCGAGGTTCGAGTGGCCGACCATGCCGAAGACGGCCCGAACTCCCCAGTTGGTCATGGTCTCAACCAAAACGTCGGAGACAGTGCGCTGGCGCGCGATCTCTACGGGAACCTCGATGTAGATGCCGTCGTCGCGTTCTTCTGCCGCGAAGCAAGCGGGTGCGTCGGAGAAGCCACCTGGAGGTTGGCCAGTAATTGGGTGGTAGTCATAGCCATGCCACGGGCAACGGAGCCAACCGTTCTCTATGGAGCCCTCCCCTAGTGGGCCACCCTGGTGCGGGCAACTGTTTGCCAACGCCCCGTACTCGCCCTCAAAGTGACTCAGGCAAAGCGACGTATGGCCAACAGTGACGGTCTTGACCCGACCTTCCGGCAACTCGCCGGATTCGGCGACGCGGTGCCATTGGGTCTCTGGTGTTGTGCTCATGTTGCGAACCTAGCAACCCCCACGGGCTATGCGACTTTCCCGCATGTGCCACCGGAATCGGTAGTGTCCCGGTCATGGATTTCTACAACTCTTCCCTGCCGATTCGGGACGATCTCGATGCCTCCCATCGCGAGCTCGTCGCGCATTGGTCGCGGCCAGGAACGTGGTGGACCGCGTCCGAGCGATTGGCCATTGTGCAGCAGGTTCGACGGGCCCGCGACGTCAACAATCCTCCCCCGGCCTGGGTGCCGGCTTCTCAGGTAGAAGGCCTCGTGGGCGACTCCGGAGGACTTCCGGCGAAGGCCGTCGATGTCATCTGGCGTCTCACGAATCACCCGGGCACCATCACCCTCGAGTGGTACAAGACAATCGTCGATGACGAGGACCCTTCGAGCATCTCGCCGGCGCGCTACACCGAACTCGTGGGTGTCGTGGCTCAGGCGAATTCTCTGGACCGGTTCGCCGATGCTCTGCCGCTCGAACGGATCAACCTCCCCGAACCAGTCGATGGCGAGCCCACGGGAGCGACCCCAGACGGAACCACGATCAGCGACCACTGGGTGCCCACCGCCGATACCGAGCGTGCCCAGGTCATCCGCGCTCTGAGCGGAGTACCGGCAGAGAAAGCAATGATGCTGCGGCTATGCGAAACCCAGTACATGGACATCGACGCCATGGCCGAGCTGACCTCCGACCACAACTCGCTCACCCGTATGCAGGTGGAGCTGGTGGCTGCGAGAACCTCAAAACTGAACGAGTGCTTCTATTGAACGACTGGCCACGCGATGCTGCTCGGTCAGAGCGGCCTCACCCAAGATGCCCAGGTGTCCTTCGAAGCAATCGTCGGATCTGGTGAAGGCGACGGTGGTGTCCCGCACGGACAGCTGCTCTCGCAACTCGTTGAAGCGATGTGGAATGGGGAGCCCGAACGGCTGGCCGCGGTCCGCGATGAGGTCACCGTCGCTATGGGCGGCGACCGATTGGTCGACGCCATTGCTGTAAGCGCCAACTTCCATATGATGACCCGCATCGCCGATGCTACGGGGACCACCTACGACGAGGAATACCTCGAACGGAGCCAAGACATTCGCTCCCAAATCGGTGTGGACGAGTTCGTCAGCAAGCGCCCAGGGATAACAACATGACCACACCACGACCAGATGGCCAGGCCTCAGAGGCCGAACGCGCCGACGACTCGCGGCGCAAGAAGGCCCGAATCGAGATCGTTCTCTCCGACCCAGCGCTCACCGAGGCCATCGTTGGCGGCGGAGCGTTCGGCGGTTCCTACTCTGCACTCGTTGCCCAGAACATGTTCGATGCCAATCACCACAAGGCAATCGAGGATGCCAAGCGGCTTGTCGAGATCGAAGAGGTCGCAGATCGCTCTTGGCTGGTTCGTCTCCCCATAGTGAACTGTGTGGTGTTTGAGACTGAAGAAGGGCTCGTTGTCGTCGACACCGGAATGGCTCCCGGCGGGCCAGCGATCCTGCAAGCCATCCGTACGGTGTCAGCAGCCCCCATCCATACGGTTATCTATACCCACGCGCACGTCGACCATTGCCTCGGCACCTGGGCGCTAATGGAAGACGGTCCAGACGGCGGGCCACCTCAGATCATTGCCCACGCCAACGCGGCGTACCGCTTCGACCGGTATGTGCGGCTCCGAGGCTCAATCTCCCGGTACATGACCCAACCGCTCGCGAGTTTTCCGGCCAGCGAAGCCGACTGGGTGCCACCCACCCAGACCTTCGCCGACACCCTGTCTCTCACTATTGGCGGTGAAACCTTCGACCTGATCTACCGCCGCGGCGAGACCGACGATCAGCTGTTCGTGTCGGTTCCCGGCCGCCGCGCTATCGCGAGTGCCGACTACTACCAGGGATTCCTCCCAAACGCCGGCAACGGCAAACGGGTGCAGCGCTTTGTCGAAGAATGGGCGGCGGCACTCCGAGAGATGGTGGCGCTCGAGCCGCTACATCTGCTGCCCGCTCACGGCGACCCCATCCAGAACGACCCGGCACAGATCGCCGAGGTTCTCGGGGTTCATGCCGCAGCACTGGAACACATTGCGCAGCACACGCTCGATGGACTCAACAATCGGCTGCGCCAAGATCAGATCGCCGATTCGGTCGAGCTGCCGTCGGAACTCGCCGAACACCCGACCCTCAACGAGCAATACGTCTCGGCTGCCGACATCTCTCGCATGGTGATGAAGCAATATTGCGGTTGGTGGGACGACATCCCGTCACATTGGGCACCGAAACGTTTCGATGAGCAATCGGCAATGGTGTGCGAGTTGGCCGGCGGTGTGGATGCGGTGCTTGAGAAGGCCCACGCGATGGTCGAAACCGACCCCGTTATGGCATCGCACCTTGCGGACTGGGCCTGGTACGCGGACACGACCAACGCCGACGCTGGCCGTGCGGTTATTTCGCTGTACAGCCAGCGGATTATCAGCGCCGTGGGTAACACGCAGGAAGCCCTGATGTATCTCGACCATATGGCCGACGTACAGATCGCGATCGATGACCTTGAAGACGCCTAGGTCCTCTGTCGCTGAGGCCGAAACAGCGGGCGCCTAGACCTTCCGAAATTCGCGAACCGACAAGAACCCGAACACCGCGACGATTCCGACGCTCCACAGCAGCGTCCGGACAAGCGGGCCAGCGATCTCGCCACCCTGCGTCATTGCCCGAATGCAGTCGACGGCTTGAGTGACCGGCTGGTGCTTGGCGAACACCTGCAGCCAGTTAGGCATGTTCTCTACCGGCGCAAACGTCGATGCTGCGAAGGTCAGTGGGAAGGCGGGAATGAAACTCGCAGCCTGCACGCCCTCGACCGACTTAATCTTGAGTCCCATATAGGCGTATGGCCACGTGACCGCCCATGAGAAGACGATGACCAGTGCGGCCGAGGCGAAGAACCAGGCGATGCCGTTGGGAATCCGGAACCCCAGAATGAAGCCGATTCCGAAGATCACCGTGGTGGTAACGATTGCCCGGGCGGCGTCGGCCAAGGTGCGACCGGTGAGAACTGCTGCGGGGGCCATGGGGAGCGACCTGAACCGGTCGATGGCCCCGCCTGAAAGATCCTCAGCGAGACCGATCGCGGTGTTTCCGCCGCCGAACAGCGCTGTCTGCACCAAGATGCCTGGGATCAAGAAGCTGATGTACTTGGTGCCCGGAATATCGAGCGAGCCACCGAATACGTAGTTGAACAACAAGACGAACATCACCGGTGAGATAAGCGAGAACACCAGCACCTCGGGCCGACGCGAAAGGCGCAGGATGTTCCGGCGGGTCATGGTCGCGGTATCGCGAAGGAGGTTTCCGGTCATGACTGCTCCTCCGTCTCGTCGTCGCTATCGGTTGAGTGGCCCGTGAGAGCCAGAAAGACCTCGTCGAGAGTAGGACGCTTTACGCCGAGGTCCTGCAGGAGAATCCCTTCGTCTTCGAGCTGACGTCCTGCGCTGAGGAGTGCCTCGATGCGGTTTGGTACCGGCATCGACACTTCGCCCGTTCGTTTATCAACCCACGGGTCACCCGCTCCCATCGATCCGATGATTCGGACGACGTCGTCGATCTGCGAACGGTTGACCGGCGCCGCAAACAGCACATCGCCACCGAGGCGCTCTTTGAGCTCATCGGCTGTGCCCTTGGCAATTATCTTTCCCGCGTCAATGACCGCGATGCGGTCGGCGAGTTCGTCTGCCTCCTCGAGGTACTGCGTGGTGAGCAGCACCGTGGTTCCGCCGTCGACAAGCTCGCGAAGGAAGTCCCACAGCTCAAGTCGGGTTCGTGGATCGAGCCCGGTTGTTGGTTCGTCGAGAATGAGAACCGTCGGCTCACCGACCAAGCTGGCGCCGAGGTCGAGACGGCGACGCATACCTCCCGAGTACGTGCGAACGAGGCGGTCGGCTGCATCGGTAAGGGAGAGCCGCTCGAGAACATCTGAGGCCCGTTGCGCGGCCTCTTTGCGGCTGAGTTGGTAGAGCTGGCCAACGATTTCCAGGTTCTCACGCCCGGTAAGCACATCATCGACAGCGGCGAACTGGCCGGCAAGTCCGATGAGCGGCCGGACCTTGCCGACGTTACTTACGTCGAACCCACCGACCTTGGCGCTGCCCGAATCAGGGCGCAGGAGTGTGGCGATGATCTTGACAAGAGTGGTCTTCCCCGCGCCGTTTGGGCCAAGAAGTCCGAGGACCTCGCCTTCGGCCACCGAGATGTCGACGCCGTCGACCGCTTTGACAACGCCATCTTTCGTGCCGAAGTGTTTGACGACATCTGTCGTCTCGATCATTGCTGTCATGGGTTCCCCGTCCGACAAAAGTACAAGGTTGCACTCTATTGCGGTGACCGATGGAGACAGCACCCAGCCGGCACGAACAACTACTCCCGGCTCCTGTTCGCAACGGTTGACCCAGAATGAGATCATGTCCCCCGTGGAACCAACAAACGATCTCGAGGCCCTGCTCCCCTGGAAGGGGACATCGCAAAGCTCCACCGAGGTTTTGTCTGCTGCAACCCTCACTAGGCTCCAGAACACATTGAACAAGGCCGGCTCGATCTCCGACGGCGATGTGCTCCCACCACTCTGGCATTTCGTCACCCACCTTGAGTCGGTGCCAAACGAAGGTCTCGGGCGCGACGGGCACCCCAAGCGCGGCGGCTTTCTGCCCCCTGTAGCGCTCCCCCGTCGGATGTGGGCCGGCGGAAGACTGACGTTCGCTGGGGACCTTCAGGTTGGCGACGAGGTTACGAAGACGTCGACCATCGACAGCATCGTCATGAAGGACGGGCGTTCGGGTCCCCTTTGCTTCGTCACCGTGAGCCACGAGTTCACGGTCGGCGGGGAACTCCGAATCAGCGAAGAGCAAGACCTTGTCTACCGCGAAGATCCCGGGCCCGATGCCCCGAAGCCAGAGCC
>JAYJMJ010037188.1:0-21439 GCA_036873875.1 Laminaria ephemera | reverse complement strand
CTGCAACCTTACCGACGCCGACAACGGTACTGGCCGCGGCATCAACAATAGCGATGGCCGTACATCCGGAAAGCGCGCTCATTGATAGCAAAATTAGACCTGCAGCAATTTTTGTGTACATGGCATAGTTCCGACATTGAGTTTAAGAATTGCTTCGATAATGAAAAGGATAATAAAAGCAGTTATATAAAACCTGGGTACATGGTTCCATACGGTGTAAATGCCGACTCCAAAACAAATAGTCAACGCAATAGCAAGCACGTGTCCATTGGTAAACAGATCGTTTACGATTTTTAGTTCGGCAGCACTCAGTGGGGACGTCGTTGATTTCCGCCAGCGATTGCGCAAGTAATTATAATATCGATGTATGTTTATTTGCAGTGGCTGAGAATTTTTTGGCGACATTTCCATTTGCGCTCCCAGAGTCGGAGTTGTCCGCGTCTGTACCTGGTTCCTTGGCCGTATTTTGTAAATTTTCTGGCAGCCGTTTGTAGTGACATTGGGACACTGGCGGCTCAAAAAGCGGCGGGTGATACAGCATTCCTCCATCCAGCATCTCGAATTTCAGGTGATAGGTCAATAGCCTAAACGGTTAGCTGTCTACCGCGAGACAGCTTGCTGAATCAATCAGCTGATTTTGACTGTTAAAGCTGAAGCCAGCAATATTCAATCTATCAGCAATAAATTCATTAGTTTTTAATGATACTTGATTTTTATCTGCAATGGCATCTTTATTATACTGAGATACAATTTCATTCAAAATATCTTGAGCCTTTTCTATAACAGCAGAAGTTAAAGATAATCTTAAAACACTAGAGTTTTTATTAATTGGAGAAATCCTGGGTCTGGCGCACCCGGGTCGAAGATGCAATCGTTGGACAATGAAGAAGGTGATTGACTAGGCTTGGTGCAAGTGTTTATGTACTGCAATGTAGCTGGATCGTTGCCGTCTAGGCCTGTCAGCGTGCAATTTGCCTCAAGGTCCTGATCAGGATCGGACGCGCCAAAGTAGGGGTCTACGAGGATCGGATCGGTACAAGTAGCTTCGTACTCGGTCGAGTCCGGATTGTTTCCTGTGCATTTACCATTACCGTACGTAGTGCCACAGTCGAGCACTGACCAATTTGGGAAGGTAGGTGTAATGGATCCGTCGGGTTCGTATTGCACTGAATAGCACACGGCAGTCGTAGTTCCGTCACCTTCGAGGAAGTAGGTGCAGGTGTCGCTGGAATTGTTGCCCGATAGGACCGTCTCATCCCAAGCAAACCCAAAAGTAGTACCGTCCAATGAAACGCCAGCAATATCTTGCTGTGCGCCGTTACCAGTGTCGATTTGATCATGTCCCCCGGTGTCCGGGATAACGAGGAGTTGCGCATTAGCAACTCCTGTTGTAGCAATGACCAATAGTGGCATCGCATAAAGTAGCACTAGTTGCCGCCTGGCTGTCTTTGGTGCGGAACGCTTCAAGCGCCAACGCGTAAAGTTAAACAATTTCATAATATTCAAAACTCCCTCTTCGTTAATAAAACAGTGTCATAGAAAAATGACAACCCTGCGTATACTGCTTTCAATAAAACAAACCACAATCTTCACAAATTCAAGATCTCATTTGTTGCTGTGACTACAGCAAGAGTCGGTTGATAAAGATGTACGGGTGACACCACTTTGTGCCGGTAAAATTACCGTTAATAGTGCGATTCAAAATTGATGGTGAGTGGTGATATTGGTAGGGGGGTAACGATAAGGTACATCTGCGTGTACCTGATAGGATCTGGACAATTGCTATTGCTAATTGAAAGGCTGTAGATTTCGGTTGCCAAATTGCCCGTGTTGACTTCATGTCTAATTCTGTCCGTTTAATTGGTCCGTACCTAAAGTAAAAAGCTGCTCTTTAGCGTCCGTCCCTGGACATTGATCCTGCGGGATTAGATTGCATTTATTTCTGTCGCTGGTCAATAATACTTTTGACCAATATATTTTGGTGTTTACCAAAAATGAAGTTTGTTTAAACGAGAAATTCTTAATCCTTTGTGCTAATTGCGACGTGAAAACATAGGCGATTAATGGTGTTTCTTAACCGCTGCTGCTTGTTATCAGCAGGTAGCTTGGTCGGATAATTTATGGTTAAAGTCGGTAATATTACCCATTTATGAGCATCTATATTTTCGGTTTTCTTCAATTTATCGTTATAAATATAGAATAATCTCCCATCCATCGTCTGATTCAACAGTAGGTAGTGCTACTGTGTTAGGGAGACGTTTGTGGTGATTCGACACCCAGGTTGCGTGGCTTTAAGCAATTCAGCTTGTACTCACAGGTCTGCTAGCATTGTCGTTAGTGCGACTAATTTCGCCTGCATCCCTCCGATAGGTTGGGCATGGGAGAAAGTGCAAAACTGCCTGGAGATACTTAATTTCTGCTCGGCTCTTTTCCCTTCGCTGGCCTATACGTTTGGCCTCCAGGCGGTGAATATGTGGGAAATAACTGCTGACCGTAGCAGGGGAATAAATATCTGAACTGACGTTGTATTTTTAAGGGGGGGATCTGATGTTCGCTTAAGGTGGTGTCAGGGGCTCAGAATTTTGAGTATGCCTGAAGAAGATCTTGTCGAAAATGACAAGATCTTCGAAAGTTTTAAAGCGCCTGGCAGGAATTTATCATCTCGCTTTCGCAGCGCAGCTTTGAATTGCTCCTTTTTCCCGGCCGGTAAGAACATTTCTTTTCTTCAACGTGTTGGTTATACCCGAGATGCACTTGCTGTACTTTCCTTTGCTTTTGCCAGTGCGGTTAGCAGCATGACTATCACAGGCCGATAACTCATCTACGATGCTACACCCATTTGACTGCACTGTGTTTGCGACGTGTGTAGTGCAAGAGCCCAGGCTCACATTCAGCATTTCAGCTGTGTCAGGGCAGGTATCAT
The DNA here is from genome assembly GCA_036873875.1 of Laminaria ephemera. NCBI lineage: Eukaryota > Phaeophyceae > Laminariales > Laminariaceae > Laminaria > Laminaria ephemera. The sequence goes on along the minus strand of JAYJMJ010037188.1, from coordinate 18,516 downwards.
CTTTACTTAATACACCATCGTTGTCTGTGTCTCCCTCTGATACGCTAACGTCATAATTATTGATGCGGAACTCACCTTTGCCAAACCATATCTCCGTTCCAAACTCCAGGCCGGCCATACAATATTCAGGATCGAATGTCACATCTAAGCCTGACTGATTATCGTAAACATACTTGACGAATTCATTCCAGTTGTAAGCACCCTCTGCAGTGGAGTTGCGGCCGGATGTCGAGCTGACGATGTCACTTCCGCTAAAAGTGGGAGATGCCTCGAAGACGACAAAATCCTGGGGCGTATCTCTGGAATAAACATTCCAGCTATAGCCTCCAATAGAAACACCATCCGCATATTTATTCGGCGTAATGGTAAATTCATCTGATGGTCTTTCGGTCCAGATCATTATCTCCAGTTTACGGTTGTTTCCTCTGATTTTCGAACAGTCACCACCGGTCTCATGAAAAAATGCTTCAATTGCGACATTGCGGCCTACCTCGGTTTCCAGGTACTCGCTGTAGGAAAATTCGGTATCGATAATCTTCTTATTGCTAAGTACATCAGCGGCTTTGATGGGAAAGCCGGATTCACTATTGGACACTTTATTGGGGCTATCATTGAATTCGCCTTTTTCCCCATAAATTATTTCAGGAAATGCTTTTACCGAATAACGTTTGGTGCCGCTTGATTTGTCGATGATTTCAGGCCAATCGTAACTCCAACCCACCGGAACATTATCTTTAAGCCAAATACATTGCTTTGTATTTGGTAGTTCTGCGAAGTTGGGGTAAGCATCATATTGTCCAAACACATTATTAAAATAGAGTTTGTTAGATGGCCCGTCAGAGGTGGGAAATGACCACCACTCATTGCAGTTTTGCTCGGCATCATTTAATACCTGTGCGGTGCCGTTGCCATTGATTCCCATTGTCAATAAAATTGCCACCATGTATGAATTTAATCTACTAATCCTCATGTCGATATTCCTTTATTTAATTGAACGAAAAAATTACCTAAACGGTGTTCTGATTTATAGGCGATGACCGGAGGGAGTAAAGCTATTAATAGAAAAATGATTGTTTTTCCGGGGCAATGTTAACCAAAAAGGACGCTGACACAGATTAGCTATCGGTATGGTCTTTGTTGCATGTTGTGTAAACTGGCTGAATTAGATGTAGTGATAAATATGAATCTACACAATTCGGACTCATGGTCATAATCAGCGGGATGTGTTTTTATAAGAAGGGTGTAATCAGGGAATTCGGTGAATTCATGTCAATGGGTGTACCTTCTGCCGGGCGATTGCTGTTGCTATCGTGGCTTTTGAGGATGAGAACTGTACGAGCAAAAGGCTGTGAACAGAATCATCAATATGCCGCTGTGATTAGGTATTAGAGACTCCGATGTGTTAGCAATGAACATAAATCCGGTCAATCCAAGCAATACTGCCGATGTGGGGTCGTTATGCTTTTGCCAGTGTAGAAAGCGCCTTTGCACCGCCCACATCATCCAGCTGATAAAGAGTAGTGCTACCGGGATGCCCAGGTCGAGTATTGCCTCCAGCCAGCCTGAATGTGCCTGTAGCGCCACCCATTGGTTTTTCTGGTGGATAACATCGTCGTTGCTACTTAGCCAAAACGTATTGTAGCCAAAGCCGGTTACTGGCTTTTCGATTGCTTTATGAAAAATATGATTCCAGTGCGGTACTCGGCCACTGAATGTATGTGTACGCGAGAACCCATGGGTCTCCGTGTTGTTCGGTTTAGAAAATGTTTTTTTGAATTCGTTTGTAAGCGATAGGCAAAGCGGTAGAAGTAGTAACAATATAATTATTGTGTTGCCCGCATTTTTAATAAAACTTCCCCGGTACAAGCCGTACAGGAGAAAGACGGAACATGTACTAACCCCGATCAGTGCTGATGTAGATTCTGATTTATAAAGCACGAATGTGGTGACTATTAGTCCCGTAATTGGCAGCGCATAATTTATTTTGTTTGTACCAGTAAGCGAACCACCTGCAATTAATATGGAACATAAGCCAGCCACCAGCCCTAACCAGTTTTTGTGGGTAAACACACCGCGCCATCTACCTTCATGTAGTGCATCAAATTTTGGGTAGTGCATGATGGCGGTATCGGGGAAAAACATAACTGCAATCAGGCTGGCACTTATTGTTAGAAATAGACTAATACAAACCAGCTTGATCAAGCTTTTGGCAGCATACCTTGCTGCAAGGTACAAACCGGTCAGAAAGGTAATCGCCAGTGCGGTAGTGCTGGCGATCGTATGAGCAGTGAGTGGTGACCAGCTTGCAGAAACTGCTGCCCAGCAAATTGTCATTGCAGGCAGGGACCAGAATAGTTTGTCTCTGGTTATGGTTTGCTTTATAGCTTTAAGGATAGTTGGTTTTGAATACAGGTTATAAATAACGTAGCTGCCCGCAAGTGCGAAGCAAAGTAATTTTCCCGGTTTTGTTACTGAGAAAATACTGAACAACAAGGTGAATGCGCTGCTGGCGAAGCATATAATTATGCCATCTGCAATACATTGACGAGGGTGGGATTCTTTGTAATTCAGGCGCGTTGATTGCACCACGCGCGGGTTGTACACTCTTAATCTGGCCTTCAGAAAAACAACTGTATAACAGATTAATTTCTGCTGACAAAATTAAGAATTGTGTCTCGAGTCAGGATGCCGTTTACAGATAAATATTGGCCAGTGACTATTTTATTGTTTAACTGCGATGGTGTGCTCCAGGATTAGCTGCGCACCATGCATGTTTTGCTATATCTGCCTTTGTGAGCGCTATCTGTAGCGATATAATCTACGCATTATGCCTATCTTAGTCCCTTAGTTCTTAGCCATTTCGTTATAGGCATCAGCATACCGCTGTCCAATAATTCTTAAACCTTTAGCGTTAAAATGGGTTCGGCTAACTTCTCTGGCTGGCAATCCTGCGGCTGCAACGCATGCGGTTTGCGGGTCATTATCAGTATTAAGAGCGTTCAGGTGCATATTCACACCGGTTGCAGCATTGGTTTCTCCGCAGATGAACGGTGTCTGATTGTCGTACCAGTTCTCCAAGCGTAGATTATTAATCAACTGCGCCAGTTTCACCGGGTAATAATCTGCTGGTGCCGGCTTCGGGACGTCAACATCGGCTGTTCCGTTCTCATGCCAGTCTGTCTCACCCTGATGCCAGAGAATTCCGTCAATAGCGGATTTGTGGGAGAGTTCATTAATGGCTGCGGTCACTTTTTGCTGAACCCTGTTCATGCCATTGTTTCCCGGGTTCCAGTTCTCGATTCCTTCACCGGGTTCTGATACGAGAACAAATCCAACAACTGCGTTCGCATTGAGTTGAGCCAGGCGTTTACCAAAATGCAGGGCGAAGTTGTTCGTTATTTTATCGCTACTGGCATAACGGTCACCGTTGCCGGGGAATTTGCCCTGATCCCAGGTCTGGTGCAATTCTGCAACCTGCCAACCATTGCTGGTATAGGCAAATACACGAGGGTGTGGCCCGTCTAGTTGGTAGTCCACCGAAGTCCCGGCGCCCAGAGTATTTGATTGGCCTGTCACCAGAATAAGATCAGTGATGTCTGATGGTTGATAATTTTTGTCAGATGTTTTTTTAGCAACGCTGACACAAGATCTGCCATTCTCCCAGCCCCATCCGTCACCATCTGCATCGCTACTGGTATTGGTGCAACTTGCGAAACCGGCTTCGTTAAATTTGGTACTGGTACTGGTATTAGTTGATGTAGAGGTTTTAGTTTCAATCACCTGGCACGAGGCATTGTTTTCCCAGCCCCACCCATCGCCGTCTGGATCGCTATTACTATTCTTGCAGGTGCCTATACTACCAGGCAGGGTCTGAGTGGCTGCTGCAACCTGACAACTTGCGTTATTTTCCCAGCCCCACCCATCGCCGTCAGGGTCGCTATATTGCGACTGACAGGCCGGGAAATTTGCATGGAGTGCGGGAGATTGAAGTACGCCAATTGATAGTACAGCAGTGGCGGTTATTCTGAGAATTGCTGAGAAGTGCTTGGCCGAAATACTAGTTTGGCACGCAGGCGCTTTGAACATCGAATATCCCTGTAATTCAGTAAAAAGCATAAATACTATCGCTTGTTAAAGAGCCATCGGCGGTCCATTCGTGAACTAAAGTACGTGGGGATGGGTAGACAACTATTTAAGAGGTGAGTCACGATTTGTAAACTGTTACTTCGCTGGTTTTCTGGCCTCCCGGAGAACCAAAAACGAACGCGGGGCCCTTAGGGCCCCGCTTGTGCAATTGCCATTCTTACCCCTGTAAAAGGTAGAAGTTGCTTCTGCGGAAAGTCCGGCTATTGAGTCGGTGGACCAAAATATCCAGAGCAATTCCCCTTCGGGCTACCTGGGTCGGTCTTTGGAATGCTTTCCCAGCTATTTGGTGCGACCAGATCATTTAAGTAGGCGTAATTGAGGCAACCTGCCCATGTTCCATCGTCCCAATGTTGATTGATAGATTCTGAAGGGTCAGAGGCAACCTTTGCTGCTTCGCCCGCTGCCACGCTTTCGTCTGTCTGGCCCGGCCATCGGGTAATGATGGATGGAATTCGGCAAGAGTTGCTGGTCGGAGTGTTATTGTTATCACCTTCATAGCCACCGGGTACAAAAGCCCATTGCAAAATTGGAAACGATTGATTTTCATCTCCCCAGTTTGCGGCCCACTTGTACGCGTATTTAAGTTGGTCTGCATCGCAGCCACCGCGACTTATTGAGTTACCTGCTTCTCCCATCATTGCTCCGAAACCTTCCCCGATAGCAGGCAGCAGGGTTCTGTCCCAACACGGGCCTCCATCGGGTCCGTAGCATTTATAATCGCCCGTGGGGTATGAATGGCTATCAGCCCAGATTTTACCCTGCGAATCATAAGGTACGTGGGTTAACCAACCGCGAAGATCGCCTCCGTAGTCAAGACCGCCGATCACGATGTCATTGGTAGCTTCTGTTGATCTTACGTCGTCAACAAGATCTTGCATGCCAACGTAATTGCTGCCATTGCCATCGCGCCACTGCACCCACAACCCAGCGTCCTGAGGAATACCGCGTGGTTCGTTGAACAGGTTGAATAGAACTCTTGAGTTGTCTTTGAACCCGACAGTTGCAGCGACTGATTTCCAGAATGTTCTTGAGATCTGGCCCGGGAGAACTGTTAAGTCGAGTGCTGTGCCAGGGTTTGCACTCAGGCCATTGCTATCTGTCCAGTGGAGATCAAGAACTACATTTATCTCGGCGGATGTCAGGATTCTAACCAGATCTTTAAATGATGCCCGGTAACCTGCGCCCTGTGTCGAGCATTTCGCAGTGGTACCACCACCGTCACAGACGGAATATTTGGGTGCTTCTATTCCTCCGTAAACATGTCCTGATGAGTCCGGATATTCGTAGTTAATCTTATCCCGGTAGTAGTTCTCCGGAGATTTTAGCAATTCAGCTCTGAACTTCTTGCGTCTGGTGTTTGCGTCATTGCCATCCTGAATATACTGGAACCAGAACTTGCCATTGTTGGGATTGCTGTATTCAGGATTAGTGGCTCCCAGCTGCGACACCCAGCAATGCTCGTTCATAGGCAGCCGGACGGTATCTGCGCCCCATTTAACCAGCATGTCTCGCAATTCGGTATGGCTCACACCGACCGCAGAATGATGATGAAACCCCCATCCTTGTGCACACGCGTACTCGCCACCCATCACATTGACGCCGCTTCCTAGCGCGGCCACTCTATCAGATCCTATCGCTCCCGTGTATGTGGTGGTCGCCGTCTCCCAGGTCTCGTATTTTGGCGAAGAGCTCAGTGTACCGCACAACAGCCATTCCTCACCAAGCCAGCCCACATCGAAGGGAACGTTGTCGCCCGAAGTATTAGTGCCGGTTTGTACGGTGACCAGTGCTAATGAATTCATGGGCAATTGGAAACCGTCGTAACTGAGTTCAATTCCTCCGGTACTAAACGTGTTGGAGGGTTGGCCACCAAAAACTATGTTTCTTGCCGATGAACTATCTGTTGTTGGTCTGAAAGCATGCAGCTTTACGTCTTTTATGTAGTTGTAAGTGGTGCCCCATTGATCTGACTGAAGGCGGAAGATCAAATAGTCGTTACCTGGTGTTCCTGAGAACGATTTTAAGGTGCCGGTGAAGCCGATCTGTCCGGCGGCTGTATCGCACTGAGGTTTAAATTCAGTTGGCTCAGTACCGCCACCTTTGTCTGGTTTTCCTTTACCCGGTGGTGGTGCTGCTGACACTATTTGGCTCGTTACAAATAATAGTGAAATAAAAATGGAGATGACGTTACTAGTAATGCTTTTGTACATTCATTCTTCCTCATTAATGTTATCGCGAATCAGGAGAAATTATTTCGACTATTTTCTCTTAAGCTCGCAGGCTCCGCCTTTACAGCAGCTATAAATATGGGGTAATTGAATTTGTTAAAAAGCTTTTTTATGTAATTCGTTCTGCAGAAAAATGTTTCACTCGTATGAATCGGCAGGTAGTTTAGTAAGGCTATTGAGGGGGCTTGATCGTCTTTTTTTCTTATGTATAAGTGAAACTGTATAAGCGAAATTCATCCACTAATCTAAGTAATACGTCGGTACAGCCTGTAGGGTCGTAATTCTTTCTATACCTCTGTTGGCTTTGACAGGTAGCCGCTTTTGTAATCAGCATGCTAGTTCAAGCGAATCGTAATATCCACAATTACTTACTATGATTCAATTGGGGCTACTAACGTTGTATCGGGCGTAATAGTGTTTTAATAAGATAAATCCCTTATTAGAACGTTTCTAAAAGATGCTGTAGATGTAGACCAAATGGGTAATTGATGAAATGGCTGTAAAGTGGTTTTATTCACTTGGGGCAGGGTACGTCTGTGCCTCATCATTCAAAATTTCCAGGAGGAATACTTTGAAAACTAAAATCATGCAGATCCCATTTTTTGTTTTATTGTTCTCTGTATTGACAGTGTCCGTCGCAGACACTGGACCAGAGGCTGCTATGAAGCAATTTGTCGTGGCATTTAACAGCCAGGACGCTGAAGGTGTGGCAGCAATGTTCCACGATGATGGAAAATTATTGCCAGCCGGGCAGCCAATGATCACCGGCACGAAGGAGATACAAGGCTTCTGGCAAGGTGCTTTCGATGCTGGCTTGTCAGCTATCGAAAAAACACCAATTGAAATAATAGTCAGTGGTAATTTGGCTGTAGAAACCAGTAGCTATTTTGTTACTTTTGGCGAAAATAAAATTGCCGGAAAAGATACATTGGTCTGGCGTAAGGGTGATGATGATAAATGGCGAATATCAACCGATATATGGGCGGCTGATCAAGAGTGATTTGTCAGGGATGATCCTGTAGGCCCGTTGGTATAATTTAACCAATGGGCTTATAGCTTCTACGGCTGGAGACTTGCTTTATAATAGAAGCAAGTCTATTCAGTGCACGTAGGTTGATGTTCATTGCAGTACCGCCAGAGTAGTATATAAAACGTCTTTCAATTAATTGAACTCGACAACTCCCTCTATCGAGGTACGCTGTAATTTCAGCAACTCGTCTGGCTTGTGGTTCCACTAGTCCACTACATGCAAAAAGTTGAGCGTGATGCAGAATTTGTTGCAGCTTATCTGTTAACTATTGTCGTGAGATTTCGTTCAGGTTTTACTCAGTAGCTAGTTACCATCTCTATCTTCCGCGTAACGATTTCCTGTGGGAAAATTCCTCCAGGTGTGTAGAGCGGCTGGCCTCATTAGCGAGTTGAATTCGCAGGTCGGGTGTCGATTATAGATTCCGGAACCGTCCCATTGCCCAGGCCTCTCTTGTAGCGTGTCAAATTCTGAATACGAAGCGGGAAAAGCTCGTTATCGAAGGTTCTACCAAAAATCAACTATCTGCTTCTATTTCACCGTGAGGTGGTATTGAGTGTTGCTGGTTAATCTGCGTTGTGCAATTCTGGTTTCAGACCTGTTAGCGATTGTAGTATCGTAGAGTTAGTTGTTTTACTTGCAATGCACGGAAATTCTGAATGACCGCCAAAAATACTCAACTCATCCGGCCTCTTGTTTATCAATTCACGCTTGGTGATGCCAAAGTGACGACGATACTTGAGGGGTACGCCCATCGTTCAGATATGCACCCCTTTGTGGCCACGAATGCGTCTCTGGAAGAAGTCAAGACCCTTGCAGAAGAATACCGATTGCCTTTTCCGGCGATGGAGCATAATTTCGTGGTTACGCTGATTGAAACGGGAGGCAAGTTAGTCGCGATTGATCCCGGTTTTGGCGATAAGGCACCAATGCCCACGGCAGGGTTTTTCAGCGACGGTTTAAAAATGGCCGGATACACCAGTGAAGATATCGACATTGTCCTAATTAGTCACTGCCATCCTGATCATGTCGGGAATCTGCTTAATTCCGGCAAACCAACGTTTGCGAATGCTCAGGTTATCCTGGGGCGAACAGAATTTGATTACTGGCAGCGCGGAGAGAACATCTCGGAGATGCGCCAGCCAACACAGGCATTATTTGAAAAAGTAGTGTTGCCGTTTGCTGATACAGCAAGATTTATCGAGCCGGATGAAAAAATTCTGCCTGGCCTTACCAGTGTGGAGGCATTCGGCCATTCGGCTGGGCACATGTGCTTTCATTTCGCTAGTGGAAAAAGCGAACTACTGTTGCTGAATGATACCGTGCCGCACTATGTAGCTTCATTTGCCCACCCGGAATGGCATTTCATCATGGATGATTTTCCTGAGCAAGCAGCTTTAACACGGCACCGTATATTGGCGAAAGCGCAAAGTGATCGTGTTCCGGTAATTGGTTTCCACATTCCATTTCCCGCTCTCGGGTTTGTTGAATCTCGTAGTGCAGGGTTCGAATTTCGACCTGCAAGTTATCAGTTTAATATTGTGGAGACGGGGTGAGCGGGTCGTATTGGATACTGGTTTTTATCTAAAGAATTACGGTAAATCTCTATGACTAAAACAGTAGGTATCGTTGGTCTTGGTATTATGGGTGGCGCGTTCGCAGCAAATATTGTGGATGCCGGATTCAGGCTGTGTGGTGCTGATGTGAGTCAGGATCGGCTGACTTCGTTTGAGGCCTTGGGTGGTATAGCGTGCCAGTCTGCAGACGAGGTGGCCCGCAAATCAAATGTTCTAATAACGTCGTTACCCTCAGTTGATGCTTTCCACTCTGTGATGACGGGACCCAACGGCATCACAGACGGTGCCCATGCAGATTTGATCGTGATCGAAACATCGACTTTACCCATTGAAGAAAAACAAAAAGCCTGTGATTCACTTGCCGAGGCAGGAACTACTCTACTGGACTGTCCCGTCAGCGGCACCGGAGCCCAAGCAATAAATAAAGATTTGTCAGTTTACGTCAGTGGTGATGAAGGTAGCAGTAAAGATTGTGAATCTGTATTTAATGCGTTTTCCAGTTTGCACTTTTATGTTGGTGATTTTGGTAATGGCAGTAAAATGAAATTTGTTGCCAACCATCTGGTACATATCCATAACATAGCCTCTGCTGAAGCGATGGTGCTGGGTATGAAAGCCGGGCTTGATCCGGAAATGATTTATAACGTTGTGAAAGCAGGCGCTGGCAATTCAAGAATTTTTGAGTTACGCGCACCGATGATGGTGGCCGATGACTATAGCAATGCAACAATGAAAGTCGAGCTATGGGAAAAAGACATGAAAATCATTGGTGAATTCGCTGCAGGGTTACGTTGCCCAACGCCCCTGTTTACTGCAGGAACAGATCTATACAGAGCAGCGCTGGCGAATAATCAAGATAAACTTGATACAGCCTCTGTCTGTCGAGTGCTTGAGAGAATGGCTGACTTGCAGAGGTCTGACCAATTAGATTGAAGGCGGTGCTTGTGAGGTTGTCCGCAATCATTGTCGAACGTCCATCTGGGCTGATGGCGGGACGATGGCTTTGATTAAGCGGTAATCAGCCGTCAACTTCAGGATCTCTGGCTGGCCTGTGGTGGATCACCGGATATTAATATTGGATCGTGCATAGCGATTCACCGGTGTTCTGCGCTAAACTAAAATCAAATGCTAAACACCACTAATTTAACTGGCAGGAAATACAATGGCCATCAGGCAAAAAACCACCGTCTTGATGAAAATCAACGCTGAGTCGCCTTCCCATTCCCTCTCTAATATTAAGATTCGCGATGTAGACTTTGCTATCGATGAACCGCTTGAACGTGGCGGCACCAACCTTGGGCCTACGCCGACTGAAACAATTGTGTCGGCCTTGATAGCCTGCACAAATGTGATCGGCCACAAGTGCGCAAATGCGCTTGAGATAGACGTTGGCCATCTTAATTTTGAGGTTGAATGCGAGTTCGACCGTCGCGGAGTTACCTTGGCAGAGGAAATCGAAGTGCCGTTTAAAAAAATAACAATGAATGTTACCTCTGATGGTGCAGCAACTCAGGCAGATCTTGACCGTCTGGTTCAGGAAGTCGCTAAGTTTTGTCCTTTGTCGAAAGTATTCAAGCGAGCCGGCACTGTGATAGAAGAAAGCTGGAAACCTGCCCCTGGTAACGCCTGACAGCAGGCTACCATTAAGCTTTTAGTTTAAGGTGGCGCACTCGCGTCATAGCAAGTGTTAATCTGGCTTTGCGTTAGTCTGTATAAATGCGTGCTAAATAGTTTTATAACAGGAGGAATTATATGGATGAAAACACCCGGGAAATGCAGGTTCAGTTTGACTGTCATGGGGTTGCATCCGGAAAAATGCGCAACGATCTCTCTGTGTCGATGGTCAAGCCGTTTCTTGAGAAGTTTGAGATGGCAACGGACGAAGGTCCCTTTCATGGCGGGGATAGCACAGCACCACCGCCGCTGGCATTATTCATCGGTGGCTTAACCGGTTGTATCATGACTCAACTGCGTGCTTTTGCTAAACATCATGAGGTCACGCTCGACGATCTTCATGTTGATGTGCGGGCAATCTGGGACTGGAAGAAAACCGGAAAAACCTACGAGACGTTTCCTCATTCTTTTGAAATTGATATAGATATTACCAGTGCCAGTGATGATGAATCCATTGTCAGGCTGATTAACGCTGCAAAGAAAGGCTGTTTTATAGAGCAGACTATGGGTACCAGTAATGTTATCCGACATCGCTATCAAACACCGGATGGCTGGCGAGAGGTATAAGTCAATTCACGAGTATGATCATCCTAGGGTAGGCGGGTTTCTGCTTTGAAAGGCCGGGTTGTAATTGTTGGCGGTTCAATCAGTGGTTTGTTTGCAGGCCACTTTTTGCTGCGTGACGGTTGGGATGTGCAGATATTTGAATCGGCCAGTCAGCTTGAAGGGCGGGGTGCGGGTATCACAACGCATCATGCGCTGTTTGTCGCTTTGCAAGAACTCGGTATTAAAACCGGGGATCATGTGGGTCTGCAAATCGACAAGCGCAAGACGTTTGCCTTAGACGGAACAGAAATTGGTTCTCATCGGTTTAAGCAAATAGTGACCTCCTGGAGCCGTTTGTACAATGTACTGCTGAGTTCCTTTCCACAAGATCGCTATCATCGTGGATGCAGTTTTCAGTCCTGCTCACAGCAAGACGACGGGGTTACTGTAGTGTTCAGAAGTGGTAAGCACGAGAACGCTGATGTTGTGATCGCAGCCGATGGCATTCGCTCTGGTGTTCGGCAGTTTCTACAGCCTGCTGTGCAGCCAGAATATGCAGGCTATATTGCCTGGCGCGGAATGGTCAGTGAAGAAGTCTGCACAGCAGCAGGACTAGCCGATGTACTACCCTATTTTACTTTTTGCCTGCCCCCGGGTGAGCAGTGCCTTGCTTATCCGGTGGTTAGCGAAGATCCGCTATCGGGAAATAACACCAGGCTCTATAACCTTGTCTGGTATCGGCCCGCGGGTGCAGATGATAAGTTGATTGAGCTATTAACTGATTATGAGGGGCACAATAATGGTGTTTCAATTGCGCCAAACCGAATCCGGCCACAGGTGATTACCGAGATGCGTAAGGCATCGGAAGAATTATTATCGCCACAGCATGCTGCGGTAGTTGCGAAAATAGAACAGCCTTTTATCCAGCCTGTGTACGATGTTGTATCCGCCTCTATGGTAGACCAGCGTGTGGTTTATATCGGTGATGCGGCGTTTACTGCACGCCCTCACCTGGGTATGGGGGTGACCAAAGCCGCAGAGGATGCCCAGGCCCTTGCAGAGTGCTTTTCACAAAACACTGATGTAGATTCAGCTTTGCAAAAATTCAAAGAATTGCGGCAGCCGGTTAATGAACTGATTGTGAACCGTTCAAGACAACTGGGCGCGTATATGCAGTCGCAGTTACTCACTGACGAAGATCGTCGCAATGCTGAACAGCACAGAAGCCCCGAAGCTGTGATGCGGGAAACTGCTACTGATGACTTTCTGCAACAGTATTATCAGAGGCAATCTGTCGGTTTGGACTAGCGTTTAATTTGGGTTTGAACAATGCTTGTCAAAAAATACGACATGATGCGTGTTCAATGTAATGTGCAGTTACCAATACCGCAGGGGGAATAGCCTGCGCATCCACCAAAAAATGCCAGTGCGTCAATGGCACCTGGACCGGATTAGTTGTTTAGCATATAGGCAGGCAGCCAGTTTGCCAGGCCGGGTACAGCAAGCACTATAAAAGCCGCAATCAAAATCAAAATAAAATAAGGGAATGATCCTGCAAAAATTTTGGCAAGTGTGGCGGTGGGGTCGGGGACCGAGCCTTTTACCGTGTAAACCAGCAGTCCGAATGGCGGTGTCAGCAGGCCCGCTTCAATCACCAGAATACCGAATATAGCAAATGCCAGCGGATCTATGCCCAGTGCAATAGCGATGGGTGCAAAAATGGGCACGGTCAAAAGGATAATCGACACTGAATCTATCAGCATGCCCAGTAGAATCCAGATAATAACCATTAATCCAATGATCATAAACGGGTCGACACCCATGCCGAGAAATAGCGCTTTGATATAATTTATCGCGCCGCCCATGGCGAGCAAACGTGAGTACATTTGTGCCGTGATAAGTAAAAACATTATCGGCGCGGTGGTCTTGCCGGCCTGAAAAATGGCGGCAAGGATATCTTTCCCGCGCATACCTTTGATCATCCCGATGATCAGCGCACCAATAGCGCCAAAACCAGCAGCTTCAGTGGGCGTGAAGAGGCCGGTCCAGATGCCACCGATAACTAAAAATATAAGTGCCAGTATGCCAATGCCGCCGATTGACTCTGAGCGTATTTCAGACCGGGTCAGTGGTGTTTCTTCAATCGCTGCTGGCGGCGCGATGTCTGGCTTAAGGGTTGCCGAGATAACGACATAAAGTGCAAACAACAAGGCGAGTAAAATGCCCGGGAAAATACCCGCTACGAATAATGCACCGACACTCATTTCGGTCAGAATAGCCCAGACGATAAGCAGGACAGACGGCGGTATTAGCATGCCGAGGCAGGCAGACCCTGCCACTGCACCCAGTGCAAATGATTGCTTGTACCCGTGCTTTTTCATCTCCGGGTAGGCGATACGTGAAAACGCTGCAGCGGCAGCAATGGATACACCGGTAACGGCTGCAAATACAGTGTTTCCGGCGATTGTGGCGATTGCCAATCTGCCGGGTAATCGATGCATTACCCGATTACAGATACGGTATAGGTCTGCAGCGGCGCCAGAGCGGGATATAAAATCACCCATCAGTACAAATAGTGGAATGACTGCAAACACATCTTTGCGGACCGCTTCATAGGCGGTGTTACCCAGAATGGCCAGGGCAGCCTCGGGGCTGTCGAGCATTAACCACACGCCCAGTGCACTGCAAAAAGCGAATCCAATACCGATATGCACACCAAGCAGTATTAAGCTGATTAGCAGCGCCAGCATCCACAGTGCGATATCACCGCCCATTAGCTTGTTTTCCTTTAATGGACGTATAGTTGGATAGGTTTGCGATCATCGGAAGTTAGTTGCTTGTGAAGGCATACTGCTCACTTTGAATATCGGTGAATAGCTTGTGCGTTGATAAATCGATAGTCAAAAGTTCCTCCAGGGTTTAACGGTAAAGCGATGTATTTAACTATTTTCCGGGTCTGCTGTGCCTGGAGCTTCACTTTCATTGGTCAGCTGATTTTTCCAGTCATAAAAAAGCATGGAAGCATACGCCCAAACGCCAAAAACGGATATCGCAAGTATAAGTCCCCTGACAGGCCAGGTCGGGACTCGAAGAGCGCCTTCACCTTCGTATTCACCAATACGGTAGGCGTCGATAAATGATTCATACGTACCGAGAAAAAGACCGATGAAAACCAGTGCACCAAGTATATAGGCAAGACTGCGAAGTATTTTCCGCAGTGTTTTTGGAACAGCGTCGGCTAGCACGGTAGTACGCAGCATAGAGCCGGTATAAATAGCAAGTGGTAGCTGCAAGAAGGTGATGGCAACCACTGAGTTTTGAAGGATTTCCTTGGTACCTGGTATGGGCTGGGAAAACATACTCCGGCCGATTACATCGCAGAAAATCAGCGCGGCAAGGAGGAGAGTCCAGATTGCCGATACCAGATGAATGGTACGGGCAAGCTTTACCGGAGGCGACACAGAGAAGGCTTTGAAGTCATATTGGAAGTATCAGTTATATAGCTGGAAACCAAACAAATAACGTATGGCAAAAGGCTACCGGAACACGCGTTATGTAACAAGCAAAAAGTATCATTGGCGTACGCGGGAGAAGAAACCCCTATGAGTTAATACTTGCCTCATTGATCAAAAGCTTGACCCGTCTGCCAGTTTGCGGTTTTATGATGGTGGCTCACATGAGCGGTGATCGCGCGTTTACGCGTCCAACTGGAGGAAACATGAACAAACAAATCAAAACCGGTATTTTTAGAAAAATAGGTCCCGCGGTACTGAGCCTTGCCATTTTCGGGGCTGCAGGTGTTGCAAGTGCAGACAAAATTACCCTGCGAGTCGGTGCCGGACACCCTAGCGGCCCGGCAGTCTATGTTGCTGATGTTGCCAACTATTTTGTCCCGGAAGTCACCAGGCGTGTGGCAGCTGAAACAGAGCATGAGATCGAATTTGTAGAAGGATATGGCGGCGCTATTGCCGGGGTTGCTGAAACGCTGGAAGCTGTGCAAAACGGTATTCTGGATATTGGTGCCTATTGCATGTGCTTTGAGCCAGCAAAATTATTCCTGCACAACTTTCCGTATTATGCGCCTTTTGGTCCACAGGACTCCATTCAACAGATGCAGGCAGCGCGCGCTGTGTATGATAAAACCCCCTGGCTGACCGAAACCTTTGAAAAGCAATACAAGCAAACGCTTTTAGGGCTGCATGGCTGGGATAACTATCACCTTGGAACAACCGATGCCTGGGATACTGTTGAAGATCTTAAGGGTGTAAAAGTCGGCGGTGCCGGACCCAACCTGCCATGGCTTGAATATGCCGGTGCTGTACCAGTGCAATCCACACTGCCAGATGGATACCTGTCGTTGCAAACCGGTGTCTACAACGGATGGTTGATGTTTCCATCCGCCTACCTGGGATTCAAATTTTACGAGCCTGCACCACATTACACGCAAATAGGGTTCGGCGCGATGGGTGTGAACGCGTTAACGATGAACATGAAAAAAATGGCCAAGCTGCCAGAAGATGTGCAAAAGATTATCAGGGAAGTTGGTAGAGGCTATGAAGATCAGGCTGGTGCATCACTAAACGTTCGCCAAAAGGCTGGCCTTGAAGGGCTGGAGAAAGTGGGCGCTAAAATGAAAGTGCTACCTGAGGAGGCTCGCGCCGGATGGGCTAAGTCATTGGCAGATTTTCCTGCGAAGCAAGCCAAAGAGGCCGACGGTCGTGATATGCCGGGCACTGAAGTCATGAAAAACTATCTGGAAGCAGTGAATGCCACTGGTTACCAGTGGCCCCACGCTTACGAAATTAACTAAGAACGAAACGGAAAGCTTCACGACGGGTTGAACCAAAGGGGTTAATGCCGTTGTGAAGCTACCCCGCATGAACATAAAGTTAGATCTACCAGCGGTGGTCAGCAAGTGGCCATTCGCTTTTTTACCGAGGCTGATATCTTCATGTCCTCCGTGTAAACTAAATCTTAATAACTTTCGTATAGCTATCTAAAAACACGCAAAGGATTTTCTATGGATCTCGGTTTTTTTACCATGCCGATTCACCCGCTTGATAAGGACTGGCAGAAGTGCCTCCATGAAGACAAAGAGGCGTTTGTTCTTGCGGACCAGCTAGGATTCAAAGAAGGTTATGTCGGTGAGCATTCCACTGATTCAGCAGAAAGAGTAACGTCTTGCGTGGCTTTTTTGTCATGGATAGCAAGCGAGACTAAAAATATTCGACTAGGTACAGGCACAATAAATATGCCCAACACGCATCCGGTAGCGGTAGCCAGCCAGGTCGCTATGCTCGACCATATTCTGGATGGTCGCTTTAACTTCGGGATATCACCGGGTGGGCTGGCAACAGACGCCGAGGCGTTTGGCAACCTGGACAACGACCGCAACCTGATGTTTCAGGAGTGCATTAATACTGTCCTAAAGATCTGGGAAAGTGATCCACCCTATAATATTAAAGGCGATTACTGGTCAGTCTCCACAGAAAAGACACAACTACTGGAGATCGGGCAAGGGTATATACCAAAGCCGTTACAGCAACCGCATCCGCCGATCATTGTTATGGTGGTAGCGCCTTTCTCTAAGGGCGTAACTGAAGCTGCAGCACGCGGATGGGATCCCATGTCTGCTAATTTCCTGTTGCCACAGTGGGTGGCTACCCATTGGCCAAAGTATGTTGAAGGATGCGAGCGGATGGGGCGGCCGGCAGACCCGGCTAACTGGCGGGTTGCGCGTTCTATATTTGTGGCTGATGACATGAAGACCGCCAAAGAGTACGCACTGGGAGAGCAAAGCCCGTATCGTTTTTACTTCAGTCAGTTGCTCACTAAATTAAAAAAGCACGGCCGCTCAAATTTGTTCAAGGAAGATCAAAATATGGACGACGATCTGGTCACGCTTGATTATGTAATGGAACGTTGCGTAATTTGGGGAACACCAGATAAAGTGGCCGACGATATACTGGCCTTGCGGGAGCAAGTTGGTGATTTCGGGCGTTTAACCTATGCAGGTAAGGATTGGGTTGATCCCACTCTGGGTAAAAAATCGATGACACTGTTAGCTGAAAAAACCATGCCGCTTGTCAACAGTGCAATTGGTTCATCTTAGGGGTACACGGTGGCACGTCTGACAGACAGAATTCCCTATCAGGCAATCGTTGACAGACCGCGCCTGAAGTTTGCAAAAGGTAAACAAATGGCCGTGTGGGTTATCGTTAATGTTGAGCACTGGCGAATTGAAAACCCGATGCCACGCACAGTGTTGCCACCACCAATGGGCCAGCCACTGTTGCCTGATGTACCGAACTGGTCGTGGCATGAATACGGGATGCGCTCAGGGTTCTGGCGTCAGCATAAAGCCCTGACAGAGCGCAACATACCGGTAACGATGGCGATAAATGGCAATGTCTGTCATTCCTACCCGAGAGTCGCACAGGCAGGACTGGATGCCGGTTGGGAGTTCATGGGTCATGGTCATTTTCAAGGGCCAACGCACAAGCTTGAGGATCAGCGCGGTGCGATTGCTGATGCTATTGCCGCGATCACTGAATTTACCGGACAGCCGCCGCGCTCCTGGGAATGTCCGGGGTTGACTGAAACCGATGAAACACTCGATCTGCTGCGCGAGCAGGGCATAGAATTTATAGCGGACTGGGTGATCGATGATTTACCACAAGATGTCGACACGCCATTCGGTACGATTACCACAATACCGTATACCGTAGAAACCAACGATATTGCTGTTTATGCGTTACAGCAGCATGGATCTGACGAGTTGCTAAAACGCGGTAGAGACCAGTTTGACCGGCTCTACCAGGAAAGCGCAGACAACGCACGCATTATGGCGATATCAGTCCATCCTTATATTACCGGTGTACCGCATCGCATTCGTTATCTGGAAGAGCTACTGGATTATGTAGGCAGCCATGATGGTGTTTGCTGGATGACGGCCAGTGATATTGGTGACTGGTATCGCGGTCAGATGGATACTGATTAATATTGATCCTCGTTCAGCGTAAGTGCCCAAGCTAGCTGTTGGCTATTGACTAAAACAACGTACCTGTCATTTCGTAGGCGGGCATAAGCGCAAGGCGCATCCACCATCAAAGTTTCCCGAAATTGCAAATGCATATTCAATAGGAAAGACCAATGGCATTGAAACAAAATGCCTTTCCTGTTGCTTGTACGATTCGTTTGTGTGATTCGCACTGGTGTGGTGGATGCGCCTGGCGCTTATGCCCCCCTCATATGTTTGTGACCTGTCAAGTGATTGATTTAATAAAGTTCTCGGTTTTTCAATATCAAGCCCTCTAAG
>JAYJMJ010037084.1:0-20862 GCA_036873875.1 Laminaria ephemera | reverse complement strand
TGAATGAGAGAATGAGAGAATGATTGAATGGTAAAATTAACAAATGATTTACTCATTCTCTCATTCAATCATCCAATCATTCTCTCATTTCTTCATTTAGCCTAAGCGCAAACAGCCTTTCGACTATAGTCCAGTATGTTTTTGAGAATTCTTTTCGGCGGAAAAAGTTTGATGATCGGCAAAGCTTGAGAGCTTTCGAGCAAGAGCTCATGTTCTTCGTTGAGGAAGAAGTCATTCTGTAATGCCGATTGGATGTTTAATGTTTCTGTGGGAGTAGTTTCGCCGTAAATGTGTTGGATAAGTAAGTGCTGTGTAGATTTTTTAACCATAGGTAAAAAGTTGCTTGAGTGATGGAAAATCGTTGTGTTTGTAATCACCTTAAAAACAGGAAAGCCTGAACGTTTATTGTTCAGGCTTTCAATTTTTTTATTATTTATAAGTGAAGTCGGCCTTTTCTGACCGAAACACCTATGACTTACTTCAGTCTATACCAGTATTGCGTTCTACCTAGCAAAGAGAATCCAAAATAACCGCGTACTTTCAACTTATCTGCACCTTCCAATTCGATGTAACATTTATATACTTTTCCGGTTTTTGGATCGAGTATTTTACCACCACCCCAGTAGTCTTTTTCTTTTTTCATGTCCATAAGAATTTCCATACCCTCAACTGGCTGGTCTTTCTTTTTTCCAGGACATACTTCGCAATTTTTGCCTTTGTCTTCTTCTACTAGCAATTCTAAAATTTTGCCATAGAGTTTGCCGTCTTTTTCATAAATCTCTACATAAGACTTTTCCAGTCCCGTTTCATCATCAATGGTTTTCCAGGTACCTACGGCCGACTGTGCCACCAGATAAGAGTTAGCAAATAAGATTGCGCTGAATAGGAATAAAAGTTTTCTTTTCATGATTATTGACTTGATTAGATTATTGGTTATTGAGTGTACTGAGTTATTCAGTGTATGATTTATTGCTTATTAAGTAAATACTTAATCAAGTTAATAACGCACACACTGAACACCCTCAATTCACGTCATGTGATACATCAAAGGTACTTAAAATACTTTCTAAAATCGGGTCATTTTCCGGTATATAGCCTTCTTTCAGGTCGTAGCCCCAGAGTTTACCAAGGTTGTGCCACCAAGCTGCTTTTACGCCGCCTTTGAGCGATTTGATGATGCGGAATGTATTTGCACCTGTTTCGCGCTCAACCATTTCCACCAAAATATGTCCTTGTGTTTTGGTCAGGTTTTTAAGCGGATCTTCAAATTTTTCTTTCAGATCTTTTTGCAGTCGTTTAATATGCTTTTTGCGTTGACGCTTCTTTTTATCCTGAGACCAATATTCCACTTCCCGGAATACCTTGACGGCTTCGACAGCATAAGGGTAAACTTTTGCAGCGTGGTATTTCATCCGCAGATAATAGCGGTATTCGTACAGTAAAATGTTTGAAATTTTTAAATGGTTATTCTAATAATAGTAAAGGTACTTTAGGTAATATAGCAGTTGTTAGTATTGCTGATTATAAGGGTTATAAAAAAAAATCTTCTAGAAAAGTTTTTTTAGGTATCATTGTATCTTTGAAAAAGTGGGTAAGGCGAAAAACTGGGTTTTTTGTTAGGGCTGGTGAAAACCGTATTGTTTTATTGGATAATAAAGATAAGATGTTAGGTAAAGCTGTTAAAGGTCCTGTTGCCTTAGAGTTACGTGAAAAAAATATATCTAAAATTTTATTTTTAGCTAAGGTTATTTTTTAATTAATTATGTTATTTACTTTATATGAAAGAAATATTATATGGCCTTTATTACATAATTGAGGTTTTTTTACAAATTATTTAGAGTTACCTAAAGTTGGTAGTGTTAAGTTTTCTTTTAGAGTAAGTAGAAAAGAGTTTAGTTTTATATTAACATTTTTAGCATTTTTTTTTAAGTGCTTCTTTTTAAATCAAAAAGTGAGTTTTAAAGTTAATTACTCAAACTTATTTTTTGAAATTATTATTAAGAAAAAAAATAATGATTTTTTTTTCTTTTTTTTAATTATTAATCTATTATTTAAGTATTTAAATAAAGTTGTAAAATTAAAAAAAAATCAATCTCCTGTTGGTAAAAAAAATCAAAGTGTGATGGTTTTATCTACTTCTAAGTTTTTTTTATGTATTTATGAAATTTTTAATATTGGTTTTTTTTATTTTCCAAATAATGATTTCATGTATCATGTATATAATTTATTTCAAAGTATTTTTTACTCAACTCGAAGTTTATCTTTAAATTTAAATATTTTTGTAAATTTTAAAGTAGACAAAAAATTTAATTTTTTAAACAAAAAAATGTTATCTTTTTATTCCTTTAATTAATAGAGGAAAATTCTTTTTTTGTAAACAAAAAAGCCTTCTTGGTGAAATTGGTAAACACAACAGACTTAAAATCTGTCCTCTATTGAGGCTGATGGTTCGAGTCCATCAGAAGGTAAGAGTAAATGGTAAAACATTAATTTAAAAGTTTTATGCATTTATATGGTTCGTTAATCGTGTATTCTTTACACATTTTATTAAATTACAAAATTTTTAATTTATGTTAAAAAAAGAAATTAATCAAGTTTTAAATATTAATTATTTTATTGATTTAGGTTTACATTTAGGAAACCGCGTACAAAATAGAGCAGTCTGGTTGCAAAATTTTATTTTGGGTTCAAGAGGAAGTTCTTGAGATATTTTAAATATACAAGAACTATTGAAAAGATTAGAACGTTTAGGTCCTATTATTGTTCATATTGTTAAAAATGGTGGTACTATCTTAGTTATGAATAAGAGCATGGAAAAAGAAGTTTATTACTTAAGTAAAATTTTTAATTTAAGGCCTTTTTCAAATGTTGTTCGTGTTTTTACCGATGATTGGATTGATGGTGCTTTTACAAATTTTATTAACTTTAAATTTTTAAATTTAAGGCAATTACCTTCACTAGTTTTTTTATCAGACTTTAATGGTAGTCGAAACTTTTTAGATGAAGCTTACTTCTTACGTATACCTGTTGTTGCTTTAGTTGATTCTAGAGAGCACCCGGATTTATTGATGAAAAAAGTAATGATGCCTATTCCTGCAAATAACTCTATAAAATCATTATTTTTTTTCTTTAATTATTTAAAGTTTTATATTGAAAAAGGGTTAACTATTTCTAATTATTCTTTTATACGTGATGATTTATTTAGTCATTTTAATGGTTTTAAATCTCTTCGTAATAAAGATATGGTTTTAAAAAATGATAGTAGTTTAAGTGGTGTATATAAAAAATATAATAAACGTAAGTTTTTTTATTATTTAGATAACTATATTAAAAATATTAGTGGTATTGAAAAAAATACAGGTGGTGTTGATTTAGATAACGCTAACTTAAATATTTCAAAGAATGTATATGAGAATGTTGATAGTGTTAAATCACGTCATTTAAATTTAAAATCGTTAGTTAAATTAAATGCAAGTGCTGTTTATGCTCGTGGCTTTATACAACGTTTTCGTGGTGTTATTAAGCATAGTAATTTACGTTTTGAGGAAAAGTTTGATATAGACAAGCACTTTTTTACTAGGTATAATACACCTATTAACTTTAAACGTATTTGAAAGAAGCGTAAATTAGCTCAAAAAAGACAAGCAAATAATTTACCTCCTTTAAAAAAATCTAGTATATGAAAAGGAATTTACAAGATGTACAACAAAAAAAATTAATGACTGGTAGTTTAGGTAAAAAAAGTTATGCGAAGGTTCGTGTTGAAAAAATTTTAAAGTCTGCAATGGTTAAAAAAATGCAGATGGAAAAGAAAGAACTAAAATCAATTAGAAATCAAAAAGGTAAAGAAAGGCGTAGAAAAATACGTACTTATGTAAAGTTAAATAACTTATTTAAGTCGTTTATTCTAAATACTACAGATAAAGATGAGCAGCAAAAATTTATTGAAAAATATGGTCATTTATTTGTAAAAGATCGTATTTATACTCCTTATGAGCGTAAATTATTATCTGGTATGAAAGCACAGCGTGTGTTACGTCGTAAACGTTATAGACCTTTAACTTCTTATAAGTGGCAGAAACTAGATACAAACAAAGTTAGCCATTATTGGGATTTATTTGAGCATAGAAAAGTTAAAACACATGGAAGTTGTTCTTTTGTTGAAGGTCACTCTAATAAAATTTATACTTTAAAAAGAGTTTTACGTTTTTTTTATGGTTATTTAAAAAATAATGTTTGGCGTGGTGCTTATTTAAAAAGTAAACGTCGTAAAAATAAAGTATTGAGTTTTTTAAATTTATTAGAAAATCGTTTAGTTGTCGTTTTATTTCGTATGAATCTTGCTTTAAGTTTAATGCAAGCAAAACAATTTATTCGACATGGTTTTGTTAAAGTTAATGGTAAAAAAGTTATATATAGAAATTTTCAGATTAAAAAAAATGATATTATTAGTGTTGATAGAAAAATGTTTTTAAATTTTTTATTAGGTAATAAAACTTTACCTTTAAATTTTATGTTTAGTTCGGTTATTAAACCGGAGTTACCTCATTTATATGTTAAACATAGGCTTTTAACAGGTATATTTTTATATGACCCTTTAAATAATTATAATGTTTTAGCAAAACAACATCCCAGTTTTTTCTTTGGGAAAGATAGGGTGCAGTATGAGTCTATGAATTTTCATAAGATTAGTAAAAATGCTCGTAGCTTTACTGAGTATAAAAATAAAAAAAAACATTTCGCAAGACATAATAAATCTAATCCGTTTACTGCGAAGTATCATGAAATTTTTGCAAATGTTAATGATAATATTCCGTTAAAAAATGTTAAATTAGTATTATCATATTTTTTACGTACTTAAAAAAATAAAATAAGTATTAGGGACGGTGACTGAGTTGGTTAAGGTGACAGATTGTAAATCTGTTGGTGTTGTGCCATCATGGGTTCGAGTCCCATCCTTCCCATTATTTATTTATAATTTATTCTTTTAATTATATGAGATATTTCTAAGGTTAAAAATGTAGGTAAAAAAAATAATATTAAACTAACAATATCTGGAGGTGTTATTAGTGCAATTATTATTAGTAATATAATATAAATATATTTTTTATAAAATATTCATTTTATATTTTTAATAAATAAAGATAAGAAAGGTATTAAAAAAGTTAGATTAAAAATGTAAACAAGTTGTATATATATTGTAAAATATTCTTCTAGTTTTAGTTGTATTTGAACGTTAATAGGGTTAAATTCTAGTAAATTTTCAAACTGCAAAAGAAATGTTATAATTATAGGCATTATTATTTTATAAAATAATATATTTATTAGTAGTAATAGTGTAAAGAAAAATATTATTAGTTTTATTATTATTTTATTTTCATACTTATGTAAACCTTTAATTAAAAATTTTCATGTAAATCATAAAATAAAAGGTATATTGAAATGAAGCCCAATTATAATACTTAAAGTCAAATATGTTTTGAATGCTTCAAATATATTTGTAAAAATGAAATTAAAATGGTTGGTGTTATTAATTATTGGTTTACTAATTAAATAAAAAGCTTCATAATTATATATATAAGCTAAAATAGTCGTCAAGGTTATCGATATTAATATATAAATTGAATATATTTTTAATTCTTTTAAGTATTTATTTATAATAAACATGTTAGTAAGTAAGTTCAGAAATAATTTAAATTTATTTTTTTTTAAAACATTATCAGTATTAAAAAATGAGAATAACTCATTCGAAAAGTTACATAATCGTATTAGTGATTTTGCTAATTCGAAGAAAAGTAATTTTTTAGATAAAAAAAGCCGTGAAAAATATCAAGAGCAAAAATACTTAGATAAGTTAGAGTGGTATGCACGTAAAAATCGTCTTAAAGATGTTGTAGTTTACAAATTAGTTTTTAAAGTTACTCGTAATAATGTTTTTATTACTGTTATGGATCCTTTTGGTCGTTATGTTTTTTATAGTAGTGGTGGGTTAAATTATTTCTTTTTAAGAAGGCGTACTGTAGCAGTTGCTAATATTCTTTTAGGAGAAAATTTAGGTTTAGAGTTAAAATCTAAGTTAGTATGCTTTTTAGATTTAGAGTTTCATGGCTTGCCATTTAAATCTCATAGGTTAAATTTTATTAAAGGTTTAGTTTCTTCTGGCATTACTATTAGGAATATTATTGATAAAACACCAATTTCGCATAATGGTTGTAGTTGGAAAAAAAAACGTCGTAAAAAGTTTAAGAAAAGGCGTTAAAATTTTTATTTTTGGATAAGTGACTGAGTGGTCGAAGGTGCTTGTTTTGAAAACAAGTGTATTTAAAAGATACCGGGGGTTCGAATCCCTCCTTATCCGTTATTAAGTTTTATAAGTTTAGTTTAAAAAGTTATGAGTCGAAAAGGTCATGCAATTGGTAATCGTTTAGGTATAAGTAAAGATTGAATATCACATTTTGGTAGTTTTAAGTATGGTGAAAATTTAAAGAAAAGTTTTTTTATTCAACAATGGTTAGTAAATACATTAGAAAAATTATCTATTTGGTTCTTATCTATGAGGCTAGTACAAAAAAAAAATTTAACAGATATACATGTTTTAATTTGTTATTTTAATGGTTCTGAGCCACGTATTAATAAGGTATTTTTTTTATCCTTTTTGCAGGAAAATTGGTATTGAAATCCTGTAGGTATTGGATTTTTTAAAGTTCCTTATTCTCCTAGAAGTCCTTATAGAGATAAGAATGTTAAGTTAATGAAGTTAAAGTTTATTTTAAAACGTTATAAAAAAACTTTAGCTTACCGTCAATTCTTTTTAAAAATTTTAGAGTTTTATTTAGAAGATAAGTTAAAGCGTATTGTAGGTAATATTGTAAGGATTCGTTTATATAATATTTTAGATTATTATAATATTTATGAAACTAATATTTTTACAACTTACATGACTGTATTCGTTAAGTTATTTCCTAAAGAGCAAAAAAATTTATATCGTGGTATAAAGACTCATATTTTTTATATGGTTTTAGGTGTCTTACGTAAAAATAGTTTTTTAATTGCTAAAACATTTTCTATCGGTTTAGAAAAGTATAAACGTTCAGGTAAAGTTTTAAATTTATTTTTTAAAATTTTACGTGAAATTTTTTATCTTGTACCTTTAAAATCTAAATTAGGTGATGTTATGCGTGCAGAGTACTTAAAAATTCAAATATCTGGTAAGGTTAATGGTCAGATGCGTGCAGTAAAAAAAATTTATTCATTTAGTTATTATAAAGGTAAGCAAGTTCCTATTCAAACATTAAAAACTCCTGTAGATTATAGTTTAACAGAAGCTTACACTTTTGCAGGGGTTTTAGGTATTAAAGTATGAATATGTTAAAATTAAAATATAGTAGATATCAAAAAAGACCTATGAAAGGGTTATATCGTAATAGAAATAATAAAAGTTCAAAAATTGTTTATGGTAGTTTTGGTTTGAAAAGTTTAGAAAATGGTTTTGTTAGCTTTAAGCATTTAGAGTCTGCAAGGAAGGTGTTGTCTCGTAGGTTAAAAAAAATTGCAAAAGTATGGATCCGTGTTAATCCAACTTTACCTGTTACTGCAAAAGTTGGTGATAAACGTATGGGTAAAGGTAAAGGTGAAGTAATTGCTAGAATTTTTAAAATTCGTTGTGGTATGGTCTTATTTGAAGTAGAAGGTACTAATTCTCAAGCCATTGTAGATTTATTAAAAAAAGCAGGTAAAAAAATACCTATTAAAATGCGCGTAGTAGGCGTTAAGTAAGTTATATATATATTGTTATAACCAAATGAGCTTATAGTTCAAGGGTAGAACGTTCCACTCATAATGGAAAAGTTGTAGGTTCAAATCCTACTGAGCTTAGGGTTTTTTTTAAGGTAAGTTTATAATATAAAGGATTTATTCAATTTTAAAGTATTATTAAAACCCAGAATAAATCTGTTATAAACTTCAAGTGATGGGGTATAGCCAAGTGGTAAGGCAACGGTTTTTGATATCGTCATTCGAAGGTTCGAATCCTTCTGCCCCAATTTTATAGTTACCTAGTTATTATTTATTATAAAGTTATGAAAGATTTAAAAAAATATAAAACATTTAATATAAATTTTGGCCCTCAGCACCCTTCTGCCCATGGTGTTTTACGTTTAGTATTACAGCTAGAAGGTGAGGTCGTAGAAAGAGCAGATCCACACATTGGTTTACTACATCGTGGTACAGAAAAGTTGATTGAATATAAAACATATATGCAAGCATTACCTTATTTTGATAGGTTAGATTACGTTTCAATGATGGCCCAAGAACATGGTTATTCATTGGCTGTTGAAAAATTATTAAATTGTACTGTCCCTTTACGTGCGCAGTATATTAGAGTATTATTTTCAGAAATTACAAGAATTTTAAATCATTTATTAGCATTAACTACTCATGCATTAGATGTAGGTGCTTTTACACCGTTTTTATGGGCTTTTGAAGAGCGTGAAAAATTAATGGAGTTTTATGAGCGAGTATCAGGTGCTCGTATGCATGCAGCCTACATCCGTCCAGGCGGTGTTCATCAAGATTTACCTTTAGGTTTATTAGACGATATATATATATTTGCTAAAGCATTTAATTCTCGTATTGATGAGATTGAAGAGTTATTAACAAACAATAGAATTTGGAAGCAACGTTTAGTTGATGTTGGTGTTGTTACTAAGCAAGAAGCTTTAGATTGAGGTTTTAGTGGGGTAATGTTACGTGGTTCTGGTATTTTCTGGGATTTACGTAAAACACAACCTTACGAAGTTTATAGAGATTTAGATTTTAAGGTTCCTGTTGGTACTAATGGTGATTGTTACGATCGCTATTTAATTAGAATTGAAGAAATGCGTCAAAGTGTTCACTTAATCATGCAATGTATTTCTAAAATACCTGAAGGTCATATTAAATTAGATGATAAAAAAGTGACACCTCAAGCACGTAAAGTTATGAAACAATCTATGGAAGCTTTAATTCATCACTTTAAGTTATATAGTGAAGGTTTCTATGTACCTGAGGGTAAGTGTTACAGTGCTGTAGAAGCACCAAAAGGGGAGTTTGGTGTATTTTTAGTATCAGATGGTTCAAATCGTCCTTATAGGTGTAAAATTAAAGCTCCAGGCTTTGCTCATTTACAAGGTATAGATTTTATGGCAAAAGGTCATTACTTAGCTGATGTTGTTGCAATTATTGGTACTCAGGATATTGTTTTTGGTGAAGTAGATCGTTAAT
Organism: Laminaria ephemera; assembly: GCA_036873875.1. Taxonomy (NCBI): domain Eukaryota; class Phaeophyceae; order Laminariales; family Laminariaceae; genus Laminaria; species Laminaria ephemera. The sequence continues at coordinate 11,601 of JAYJMJ010037084.1, read as the reverse complement.
TTTATGAATTTTTGGCTTTATAGAAAACAAAGATATTCTGTTGCTTTAAATAAAATTATTTTAAAAAATAATTTTTTTTTTTTTTGAAATTATAGAGATAATGAATCTGCTTTAAAAACTTTCATGTATAGCTTAGAAGAGTTTAATATATCTACTATTTGGTTAAAACGTGGTGTTTTTTCATCAATTTATTTAAATAATGCGAACTTAAGGTTACTATATTTATTAAAAAGTCAATCGTTTTTAAGTTACGGTCAAACTAGTGAAGTTAATTTTTATGATCTAGTTAAATTTATTGATTCACACAAATCTAAATTAATATTTTTAGGTATGATTATTAATAATAATTTATTTATTGACAGTAAGCGTTTTAATTTAGTTAAAGGTACTCTTAAAAATTATAAAGGTTCCATGGAGTCTATTTATAAATTATTACTACAAAAATTTTTTGTATATTTTGTTTTAAATAGGTTAGCAGTATTTAAATTTTTTTATTTATTAAATTATAAAAAAAACTTTACATTAATTAAATAAAAGTAAAGTTTTTAGTAGGCGGGTATAACTCAGTGGTTTAGAGTGAAAGATTGTGGATCTTTTGGTCGTGGGTTCAATTCCCATTACTTGCCATATTTAAATATATATATGTATATATTGTTAGTAAATGTTATAAACACATAAAAAGATGATATTAAGCACATTAATTTATACAATAATGTTATTAGGTTTTGGTGGTGGTTTATTCTTATGAACACCCATTGTAAAAAGTAATAATCAAATTCGTGTTGTTAGTTTAGTAATTACTATGGTAATGTTTATTTTATCATGTAAAATTTGAAAAGTTTGTTTACAAAGTATTAATGAGTATAATTTTGTTTATATAGAAGGTCCTCAGTTTTTTTATTTTCCTGAAGACTCTTTTATGGTATTAGGTATCGATGGTATTTCTTTATTTCTAATAATCTTAACTACTTTTTTATTTTCTGTTTGTTCTTTAGTTGCTTTTAGTGTAGACAAAAAAGTTAGATTATTTTTTACTTTATTTTTATTATTAGAATTATTTATTTTAGCTTCGTTTATTGTTTTAGATTTCTTAATGTTTTATGTATTTTTTGAAGCAATTTTAATACCTATGTTTTTAATTATAGGTATATGGGGTTCACGTAGTCGTAGAATGAAAGCAGCAAATTATTTTTTATTTTATGCATTTTTTGGTTCATTATTTATGTTAGTTGGTATTTTAATTATTTATTTAACTGTAGGAAGTACTGGTTGGTATGATAGTTATGTTTTTAATTATAATTTAAACACTCAAAAATTATTATGGATTTTATTTTTTATTGGTTTTGCTATTAAAGTACCTTTATGGCCATTTCATATTTGGTTACCAGAAGCTCATGTAGAGGCTCCTACAATTGGTTCTGTAATTTTAGCAGGTTTATTATTAAAATTAGGTGGCTATGGCTTTTTAAGGTTTGTTTTACCTATTTTTAGTGATGCAACTAAATTTTTTTTACCTTTAGCGCTAACACTTTGTGTAATTGGTATAGTTTACGCTTCATTAACAACTATACGTCAAGTTGATATGAAAAGGATTATTGCTTACTCATCTGTAGCACACATGAGTTATGGTATGTTAGGTATTTTTTCTTTAAATTATTATGGTATTATGGGTGGAATCTTATTAATGTTAGGTCATGGATTAGTTTCAAGTGCACTATTTTTACTTGTAGGTGTGTTATACGATATATATGGCACGAGGTTGATTAAATATTATGGTGGTTTAAGTCAAGTAATGCCATTGTTTTCTTTTTTTTTCTTTTTTTTTACTATTGCAAATATGGGTTTACCTGGTTTATGTATATTCGTTGGTGAATTTTTAACTACAATTGGTATCTTTGCTACTAATACATTTGCAGCAGTTATTAGTGCCTTAGCTGGTGTATTTACTGTAGCTTATATGATATTATTATATAATCGTGTTGTTTTTGGTTCATTAAAAGTTCAATATATTAGTAAATTTAAAGATATGTCGGCACGTGATTTTTATGTTTTAAGTATTTTAGCTTATTTAACATTATTATTTGGTGTTTGTCCTCAAATTTTTATTGAAAGTATCGAATATTCTGTTTTTAGATTTTTACGTCTATATGATGTAAAATAAAAAGTATTTATTTTTATATATTATGTTTAATTCACCTTTAGAACAGTTTGAATTAATTACTTTGATTTCTCTTAATTTACATAATTTTTATTTTTCAATAACTAACTCTACTTTAGTAGTAGTTATGATTTTAGCATTAATGTTATTGATATTATTTTTTTTTTCATATGTTTCTTTAATGGTTGTAAAATGGCATTTTTTATTAATTAACAATTTATTTGTATTTTCAAGAATGTTAATTGTAGAAAATGTAGGTGTTAAATATGTTAAATATATTTCATTAATTTTTTTTTTATTTCTATTTTTATTTTTATCTAATATTTTAGGTATGATTCCTTATAGTTTTACTGTTACTAGTCAATTTATTTTTACTTTTTCTATTGCTTTAATTTTTTTTTTTGGTGTTACTTTTATTGGTTTTGTAAAACATAGGTTACATTTTTTTGGTTTATTTTTACCTGATGGTGCTCCTTTAGCTATTATGCCTTTTATTGTTACTATTGAAATTATTTCGTATATTGCCAGAGTATTTAGTTTATCTATTCGACTATTTGCTAATATGATGGCAGGTCATACTTTATTAAATATTTTAGCTTGGTTTTGTTGGAGTATGTTTTTAGCTTTAGGTATTTGGTTAAATATTGGTATTTTTCCATTAATTATTATTTTTTTAGTTACTGGTTTAGAGATGGCTATTGCTTTTTTACAAGCTTATGTTTTCACTGTTTTAGTATGTATTTACTTAAATGATGTAATTCACTTACATTAAGGTTTAATTTAATATAAAATGTTTACTATAAATTATATAAATATATTTATTTTTTTTCTAGTTTCTATTTGTTTGGTATTTATTATGCTATTTTTAGCTAAATTATTATCTTTATTTTTTAGTCAAAATAGGGATATTGAAAAAATATCAGCATATGAATGTGGTTTTGATCCTTTTGAAGATGCTCGTTTAAAATTTGAAATTCATTTTTATTTAATTGCAATATTATTTATTGTATTTGATTTAGAAATTGCTTTTTTATTTCCATGAGCTATCTGTTTATCTGTTTTAGGTTTAACTGGTTTTTTAACTATGTTATTTTTTTTAGTCTTGTTAGGTTTTGGTTTTATATTTGAGTGAAGGCAAGGTGCTTTAGATTGGTAGTTTCAGTTTAAAGCTTTTATTTATAACAATATGCCACAAATGGATTTTTCAACTTTTTTTCCACAAGTTTTTTGGTTAATTACTTTAATAGGTTTTTCTTTTTTTTACTTATTAAGAGGTTTTTTTAGTTATAGTATTATGATCTTAAAATTAAGAGGTCGTTATATTTCAAGTTTTTTTATTTTTTTTATTACATTCTTTTTAAAAATGTTTAATGAGTTTGTAATTTTTATACGTACTACTGTTTTTAAATTTTCAGGTATTTTATTTCGTAATAAATTTTTTTATGAGTCATTTAATAATTTATTATCTTATTTTACTAATAAGAATTCATACTATATTTTAAAACGTCAAAGTTTTCAAAGTTCTTCATTTTCAACAGGTTTTTTATTTTTTAGTTATTTTTTTAATAATTTAGAAGATTAAACAGTGTGCTTAAGTGTATTTTGGGTTGGTGTAGGCAGTAAAATTTTAAATCCTTTATGAATCTATCATAAAGGTGACTAAAAGTTTTATGTTTTTACCTTAAAGGAGATTTGAACTCCTACCTTTTTCAAGACTAGAACCTAAATCTAGCGTGTCTACCAATTCCACCATTAAGGCTTTTATTTTATTTTTTTGAGTAAAAATAAAATAATATTTTACTCCTTTATCTAAAAGGCTAAAAGTGGAATCGAACCACTATTGTTGAATTTGCAATTCAATACATTAACCATTATGTTATTTAGCCTATTATCATATTTTATTCGTCCTCAGGGAATGTAGCTTAAAGGTTAGAGCATTAGCTTGTCGAGTTATTGATATGGGTTCAATTCCCTTCATTCCCGTTTTAAATTATTATTCATTTATGAAAGAATCTGTATTACGTACTTCAGTGATGTTACCTATTTTAAAAAATGAATTAATCGATTATCCAACACCAGTTAACGCAAGTTATATGTGAGGATTTGGTTCATTAGCCGGTCTTTGTTTAGCCATTCAATTAATTACAGGTATTTTTTTAGCAATGCATTATACACCACATGTAGACTTAGCTTTTGATAGTGTTGAGCATATTATGCGTGATGTTAATTACGGTTGGTTATTACGTTATGCTCACTCAAATGGTGCATCTATGTTTTTTATTGTTGTATATATTCACATTGCTCGTGGCCTTTATTATGGTTCTTATTTATATCCAAGACGTTTACTTTGGTCTACCGGTATTTTAATATTTTTATTAATGATGGGTACTGGTTTTATTGGTTATGTTTTACCTTGGGGTCAAATGAGTTTTTGGGGTGCCACTGTAATTACTAACTTAGTAACTGTGATCCCTTATGTAGGTGAAGATATTGTACATTGGTTATGGGGCGGTTTTTCTGTTGATAATGCAACTTTAAATCGTTTTTTTAGTTTACACTATTTATTACCTTTCGTTATTTTAGGTTTAGTATTATTACATTTAATTTTATTACATATTGATGGTTCGGGTAACCCTTTATACTTTGATACTTATAACAAAGTTTCTTTTTATCCTTACTTTTATGTTAAAGATTTATTTGGTTTTATTTTATTTTTAATGTTTTTTTCATATTTTGTTTTTTTCATTCCAAATTATTTAGGACATTCAGATAATTATATTAGAGCGAATCCTATGGTAACACCTACTCATATTGTTCCTGAGTGGTACTTTTTACCTTTTTATGCGATTTTACGTTCTATTCCAAATAAATTAAATGGTGTTATTGCTATGGTTGCAGCTATTTTAATTTTAGCCGTTCTATTTTTAAATCCGGTGTTTGTTAAAAGTGCGCAGTTTCGTTTTAGGTATAAATTATGTTTTTGGACTTTTGTTGGTAATTTCTTATTATTAGGTTGGTTAGGTGCTCAACCCGTAGAGTATCCTTATACCGAATTAGGTTATATTGCTTTTCATGCACATTTTTTATATTTTTTATTTTTCATTCCTTATGCTAATTTTTGGGATTCTAATATGGATTTTTATTGGTGGCCTTGGAGCTATATAAATAAATTTTTTTTATTATTTAAACAGAAGTAAGTTTAGGGTTTTGTAAATAGTATTGGCAAAGTAGTTCAGTGGTAGAACAGTAGAATCATAATCTACGTGTCGGGGGTTCGATTCCCTCTTTTGCTATTACAGAGTGGATAGCTTAATTGGTAGAGTGTTGGTCTCCAAAATCAATTGATGAGAGTTCGAGTCTCTCTCCACTTGTTTAAAATCCAAATAGCTCAACTGGCAGAGCAAAGGACTGAAAATCCTTGTGTAGTGGTTCAATTCCACTTTTGGGTAGTGGTATTCGTTTTCAAGTAACTTAAAATTTAAGTGCTTGTTATTTTTTTGTACCTAGAAAGATTTTTATTAGTTTATTTAATATTTATTTATTAATAGTTCTTATATTTTTTTTAACTTTGTTAAACTATTTTATTAATTCTTCAATTTTTAGTTTTTTATTTAAAGTTAATAAACCTTATCATCTAGGTCAGTATTTTTTAATTCCTATTTTAATCGTGCCAGCTTTAATTTTATTTAGTTTAAATAGTTTTTTTATGTTTTTATTAGTTAGTTTTTATAACGTTGATTTTTATAATACTAATGTATTTTATTTTAAAAATTATCAATTTACCAGTAATATGGTTAAAACTGAAGATTTAAGCAATGGTTTTTATAGGTTATTAGCTACTGATAATAATGTAATTTTACCTTATGGTTCATGGATTCGTTTTTTAATTACATCTTTAGACGTAATTCATAGTTGGACTGTACCATCGTTAGGTATAAAATTAGATGCTTGTCCAGGTCGTTTAAACCAAACTGCTTTATTTTTAAAACGCGAAGGTTTCTTCTATGGTCAATGTTCTGAAATTTGTGGTGTTAACCATGCTTTTATGCCTATTGTTGTTGAAGCTGTGGATTTAGAAGCTTTTTATGCTTGGTGTAAATCTCCATTCGATACTTTTTCTACTTTAAAAGCAAATTAAATAATTATTTTTTTTAGCTATGTTAAAGAATAATATTAATAATAATAATAATTTTGATTATTTTGAATTTTCATTAAAGGGTGATGTTTTAAAAACTAAAAATGATTTTCGTAACTTTTACTCTATTTTTGTTGTTTTAGTTAGCTTAGTTAATATTTTAGTTTTTGATTTATCATTTAGTTTGAATATTCTACTTATTGTATTTTTTGTTGGCTTATATTTTTTAATAAGTGTTTTTAATTTTATTTTTAAAAATTATAACTTGTTTAGCTATATCCATATTATTGAAAATATAGTAAGTAGTTTAATTTTAATTTCAATTATGGTATATTTTTATTTATACTTATCGTTTTTTAATGAGTTTAATATATCATACATCTCAAGAATGAGTTTAGTGTTAACTCAATTTTTTGAGGAAATAGGTTGCCCTTATATTATTGGCGAGTATAATTCTTTTGTGAATGTAGTTAATAATATGTTTTTTTCATTTTTTTCTGAAGAAACTAATGTAGTATTCTTTGTTAAAAGTGTCTATTTTTATAGCGTTGAAAGTTTTAATTTAACTTTTGATTCTTTTGTATCGTTTTTTGTTTATAGTTTCTTTTTAGTAAATGCTTTTGGTATTATATTATCTCGTAATCCAATTAATTCTTTACTATTTTTAATTGCTACTTATGTATATTCTAGTATTGTTTTATTAGCTTATGGCTTAGAGTTATTTGCTTTATTATATGTTATTATTTATGTCGGTGCTATTGCTGTTTTATTTTTATTTGTTATTATGATGTTAAAATTTGAAAAAATACCTGAGTATAAATTAAAAAAATCAGGCTTATTTAATTTTTTTTTATTTTTTTTATTTTTTAGTTTATTCATAATTTTTTTTAAAAGTTATAACTCAAACTTGCTAACTAATTTATACTACTGGAGGTTAAGCGAGGTTGTTAGAGATAGTTCTTTAGAAAATTATTTTAATTTACGTCCTATTTTAAATGATTTAGAAGATTTAGGTATGGTTTTTTATACAAAATATTCATTTGCTTTTATTATGTCGGGTTTAGTTCTTTTAGTGAGTATTGTAGCCCCTATTTTATTAACTTTTCGTGAACGTCGTGGTGTGAAAAAACAATACCATTCTGAACAATTAAGTAGGACTAAAGAAAAAATTATTTCTTTGAAAGATATTTAAAAGTTTTCTATTTTTATACTATTAAAGGATAAATTCCTTTTTTTTTAGATTTATTGGTTTTATTATATATTATTTTATAAATATTAAAAAATTATAAAATTAACCAAAAGTTAGCTTAGATATTAATTAAAAAAATTAAACTAATGTAAAATTTGAGTGTCTTCAAGTTGTTTTGAAAAATTGTATTTTTCGAAAAATTTAATATTGAGTTCGATCCTGGCTCAGAATGAACGCTAGAAATATGCTTAACACATGCAAGTTAAACGAAATAAAATTAAAATTTATTTTGTAGCGAACGGGTGAGTAATATACGAGAATCTACCTAGAAGACTGGCATTAGAAATTCCAGATATTTAAAAGATTGATTTCGCTTCTAGATGAGCTCGTACAAGATTAGGTAGTTGGTGGGGTAATGGCTTACCAAGCCGTCGATCTTTAGCTGGTCTGAAAGGATGATCAGCCACATTGGAACTGAGACAAGGTCCAAACTTTTTTAGATGAGGCAGCAGTGTGGAATCTTGGACAATGAGCGCAAGCTTGATCCAGCAATATTTCATGAGTGAACAGACAGTTGTCAAGTTGTAAAACTCTTTCAGCAATAAATTAATAATGATATAATTTGCAGTAGGAAGTCCCGGCAAACTAACACAGTGCCAGCAGCCGCGGTAATACTGGGGGGGCCAGCGTTATTCATCATTATTGGGCGTGAAGGGTGCGTAGGTGGTCCGATAAATTTATTGTTAAAAACTAAATTGAAATATTAGTGTGCATGTAATATTTACGGACTTAGAGTTAGAGAGAGGATAGTGGAATTTTTAAAGATAAAGCTTGCATTTATTTGATCTTAAAAGGAATCTTATATGGCGAAGGCTACTATCTGGATCTAAACTGACATTGAGGCACGGAAGTGTGGGTAGCAAGCAGGATTAGGGACCCTGTTAGTCCATACCGTAAACGATGAATGTTCAATGTTGGGGTACTTATCTCAGCATTTTAGTTAACACGGTAAACATTCCGCCTGGGAAGTACGATCGCAAGGTTGAAACTTAAAAGATCTGACGGGGATTTGTCCACACGGTGGAGCATGTTGTTTAATGCGATGATCCGCGCAAAACCTTACCAGTTCTTGACATGTACGTTAAATTTTATATTTAATAATATAAAAAAGTATACAGGGTTGCATGGCTGTCGTCAGGTTATATCGTGAGACTTTAGGTTAATTCCTAAAATAAGCGAGACCCTTTTCTTTAATTACTAGGTTTTTCTTATCTAAAAACAAAAAGTACTTTAAAGATATAGTTGATGTTTTATTATTAAACGTCAAATGAAAGAAAGGATTACGCCAAGTCCTCATGACCCTTATGAACTGGGCTACAGATGTGCTACAATGGGGATAACAAAAAGAAGCGATAACGTGAGTTTGAGCAAATCTATAAATTTCCTCGTAATATGGATTGTTCTCTGCAACTCGAGAACATGAAGGTGGAATCGTCAGTAATCGTGAATCAGAACGTCACGGTGAAAGAGTAATCAAGTTCAGTACATACCGCCCGTCACGCGCTGAAAGTTAGTTTCAGTTGAAGCTTTGTTTTTATTTATATTAATTGAAAAATTATTATAATAATAGGGGCGATGCTGGGATTAGTTATTGGTGCGAAGTCGTAACATGGTAGCTGTAGGGGAACCTGTAGCTGGAGAAAAGTAAAATATAATATAATAAATTAAATTATTCATTTTGTAGTTTTAAAAGTAAAGCCAGCTAAAAAGATTTTAATCTTTTTGGAGTTTACTTTTTTGTTCATTAAGTTAACATTTTTATTTGTTTAATAAAAAATGGAGTTTTTAAATGTATTAAGTAAATTATATATTTTTGGTAATTTAAGTTTAAACATAAATTTCTTATTCATTTTAGGGTTTTCTTTATTCCTTATAGGTTTATTTGGTATTATTTATAGCTTAGAACGTGTAATTATTTATTTAATGTGTGTTGAGTTAATGTGGTTAGGTGTGGGTATTTGCTTTTTAAGTAATTACCTTTATACACATAACCCTATAGCACTTGTTTTTGCTATTGCAGTATTATCTATTGCAGCGGCAGAAACTGCTATTGGTTTAGCTTTACTTGTTAATTTTTATAGGATTAACAAAAGTATTAGCTTACGTTATTTAAGTAATTTACGCGGTTAAATTAGATGTTACTTTTTATAACTTTCAAGTTATAATTAGTCTAATTTTAAGTGTGTATTCGCGGGATAGGGTAGTGGTTAGCCCATCGGGCTCATGACCCGGGAATTGTTGGTTCGAATCCAGCTCCCGCTAATAATTTATATCCTTTAAAGTCTATGAGGTTATCGGAAACAAAAAATTTAAAAGGTTTATTTAGAAATTTATGTAATAAACCATTTCATCTAGTTTGGGTTCCAGGTACTCTTGAAAGTTATGCTGGAGATAGCCTTCATTTTTTTTCAAACACGAGTTTTATGTTTGGGGGAGCTGCTCCTGTGGTTCCAAATATTTGGTTAATTGCTTTTTTTCTATTGTTGTTATTATTTTCTTTTAATACACATAAGAAAAAAAGTTATGGTATGTTAGGTAGAACTTCGAGAGATTTATTATGGGCAAGTATAGGTTTAGTATACGTAGGAGTGATTTCGGTACTACTTTCTTTACTTAATTTTTGGGTTCATAAAAAAAACTTTTCTTCTGGTTTTTATAGTAGTAAGAACTATTTTCTTTTTACACCTACCGAAGGTTATGGTTCGGAAGATCCTTATACTTATGGTTTTTCTGGTCTTGATCGCTCGAGTATGATAATTTTTGATAACTTTAGCTATGGTGTACAGTTGTTGTTAAGTATTTGTATCGTGCTTTTTTTTTTATTTACATACTTTTCTTTAGGTAATAAAGATAGGGTATTGGCAGAAGCGAAGTTTTTTAGAGCTTGGTGTTACTTTGAGTTAACAACTTTATTTGGAGAGGTACCTTTAATTTTAAAATTAGCATCAAATGTAGATGATTTTTCAAATCCAAAATCTTCACAAGAAGCAATATATACTCAAATAAAATTAGATCTTACTGATGCAATAGCTGGTTTACCAGATAAGTCAGTACTTACCGATAATTTTAGAGTGTCTAATGGTGCTGCTAATGCTTTAATGGGGAAGGTTTTAGTGTTTCAAGAATTGTATTCGGAATCAATTCCTTATTTTGAAAAAGTAATAAATAATGGATCACATGATTTAGAATTAAATGTAGCTGATGTTTGGACTGAAGGTTCTGAATTCGGTATAGAATCTCTGGTAGAAATAGGTTACATATCTACTGCTGGAATAACTTGGGATAATATCCCTTGGGGAGGTAGAATGGAAAGTAATTTACATATTCAATTAATGGGGCCTAGAGGTGAAGGTGTTTTTGAACTTGGATCAACAGGAATCGTAAATGGTTGGGGATTTAATTACCCAACAAATAAATTAGTTGAAGCATTTGATAGCCAAGGAGATGTGGTTAGAAAAGCTGCGACAGTTGTTACTGAGGCGGAAATAATAGCAGCAGGTGGAGCTGTAGATCAAGCTGCGGCGCAAAATGGATTTATTTTTGGTTATGAAAATGCTATAAGAAGAAAATATGCTCCTACAAGTGAAGATACTGGCGCAGGACAACCAGAACTTAATTACACGACTAATTATAGATTGCTTAGGTATGCAGAAGTATTGTTATTAGCGGCAGAAGCTTATAATAAAGACGGGCAAGATGGTAATGCAATGATAGAGTTAAATAAAATTAGAAAAAGAGCTGGTTTAGCAGATGTTACAGGACTTTCTGGAGATGCTTTATTTGATGCTATTGTTGATGAGAAATATTTAGAATTAGCACATGAAGGGCAACGTTTTTGGGATTTAGTTCGTTGGGGTAGAGCATCAACTGAACTAGCGGCTGATGGTTATACTTCTAAAAGCGATTTATTTCCAATTCCAATTTCTGAAATAGAAAAAAACACATCAATTTCTATTGAAGATCAGAACCCTGGATATTAATTGTTTAACTAATGATTAACTTATTTAAAAGCAGTATGATGCAATCATACTGCTTTATTTTTTCAAAACTTATTCTAAT
>JAYJMJ010036978.1:0-21454 GCA_036873875.1 Laminaria ephemera | reverse complement strand
GTTACGGTTTGCGTGATTGAGCTGACGCCTTTGTCACTGCTGACGGTGAGCGTGACGAGGAAGTCGCCTGTCTGTTGATAAACGTGCGCTGGATTGGGTTCGTTGGATTCTGTGCCGTCGCCAAAGCGCCAGAGGTGGGTGAGCACGCCTTTGCCGCCGCTTTCGTTTTTGAAGCTGAGCGGCTGGTTGGCTGCGCCGACTATGGTGGGAATGCTAAATTGGGCGATGGGGGTGTCGACGATGGTAACGGCCGTTTGTGACGATACCTTGCCAAGCGGATTAGAGACTTCCAGTGAAATACGATGCTCACCGACGTCGGCAAACGAAATCATGGGGTCAATGGTGTCTAAAACGCGCCCGTCGCTGAGCGACCAGATTTGGCGGAATGGGCCAACGCCATCGGCGGTTGCGGTTAGCTGAATGAGCTGACCAACGGAGGCGATTTGGGGGCTGGTGGTGATAGCGACTTGGGTTGGCGGTAGGCCGACCCAGTAGTCGGCTTGATAATTTTCGGTTTCGTTGTTGAGGATGAAATCGGCCGATAATGTCTTGGTCGGCGATGTCAAATCACCCACATTGATGCGCACGGGCACGCGCAACTGCTGTGAGCCATTCGCTGGCAAAACGGGCGACCAGCGCAAGAGGCGCGATTGCAAATCAAAGCTGCTGCCTGCGGGCAATGCTTCAATCTCTAACAAGCGCATCGCCTGCGGAATCGGCACGCTGATAGAAGGTGCCATTGAGGTTGCCTCGCGGTTGAGCAAGGAGAATTCTAAAAAGAGGGTGTCGCCAGGTTTGGCGGCGTTTGGCACGACGTTGAAGCCAAATTTTTCGTTGGAGATGACAGGAGGAAGCGCAGGAACGGTTGACTTTTCAGCAAGATTCCGTGCAGGGGCAACGTCACCTCGTGCCGCAAAAGGGAACGAGAGCGCAATGCAAAATAAAAAGACGAGTGTAATTCGGCGCACCATCCCTATAGTTTAACACAGTTATGACAAGTCGCAGGTTTTTATTGATTGGTTTTAAGCTAAATGACAACGCTTGGATAGGCACGACGGTTCTAACATTGAAGCTACTTGTTGCGGTTCACTTATTCGTCTACTCTCCCAACTCAACCCGACGCAAACGCAGTGCATTTGTGACTAGACACAAATCTGAGCCGACCATGGCGAAGGCGGCCATGATGGGGTGAAGCTGGCGCAGGAAATCGGGGACGTTGGGGAACGGCGCGAGGATGCCTGCCGCAATTGGGATGAGGGCAATGTTGTAGCCGAACGCCCAGCCGAGATTTTGTTTGATGTTGCGCATCGTGGCCTTGGAGAGCTGAATTGCTTGGCTGACGCCGTTGAGGTCGCCGCGCATGAGGGTGAGATCGGCCGTTTCCATCGCCACATCCGTCCCCGTGCCAATGGCGATGCCGACGTCTGCTTGCGCCAGCGCGGGCGCGTCGTTGATGCCGTCGCCGACCATGGAGACAACATGCCGTTGGCCGTTGGCTATTGGCTGTTGGAGGGATTTGATTGTGTCTGCTTTTTCTGAGGGCATGACGTTGGCGATGACTTGGGTGATGCCGACTTGGTGGGCGATGGCGTCGGCGGTGGCTTGGTTGTCGCCTGTGAGCATGATGACGTTGATGCCTTGGGATTGTAATCGGCCGATTGCCTCTTTCGCCCCTTCCTTCACCGTATCCGCCACCGCAATCAACCCTTGCGCCTGCCCATCTACCGCCAGCCACATGACCGTTTTCGCCTCAGACTGCAGCCGATCTGCGTCAGCTTCCAAGCCATTCAGTCTAATTTTATAGGCGTCCATCAGCCGCTTATTGCCGAGGAAAATGCGCTGTCCGTCGATAACGGCCGTTATTCCCTGTCCCGTAATCGAATCAAACACCTCGGGCATTTTCAGGTCAAGGCCTTTCGACTCCGCAAAATTTACAACCGCCTCTCCCAAAGGATGTTCCGACTGGCGTTCCGCAGAGGCGGCGAGAAGTAGTAAGTGATCAGTAGTAAGTGGTAAGTGGTTTTCACTTTCTACTTCCCACTTCTCACTGCCCACTATATCTGTAACGGTCGGCTCACCCTTCGTAATCGTTCCCGTTTTATCGAGAACTACTGTTGACACTTTGTGTGCCGTTTCCAGCGCGGACGCATTTTTGAACAAAATACCATGCTCTGCGCCTCGGCCCATGCCGACCATAATAGACAGCGGTGTGGCGAGTCCCATCGCGCAGGGACAGGAAATAATCAAGACGGCGACCATGCGCAGCAGCGCGGTTGTCCAGCCACCACCGACGAGAATCCAAACAATGAAGGTGAGCGCGGCGATGACGGCGACGATGGGCACAAAAACGGCCGATATTCTATCCGCCAACCGTTGCACAGGCGCACGGCTAGATTGCGCCGTTTCCACAAGCCGAATAATATTCGCCAATGCGGTGTCGCGCCCAACTTTGGTCGCCTCAACTTGGAGTGCGCCCGTCTTGTTGAGCGTCGCGCCTGTGACCATATCGCTGATGGTTTTGGAAATGGGCAAACTTTCGCCCGTAATCATGCTTTCATCAACGGCCGATTTCCCCTGAATCACCCGCCCATCCACAGGAATCTTTTCCCCAGGACGCACCAGAATGACATCGCCGACCAATAAATCGCTGGCTTTAACCTCACTTTCCACCCCATCACGCAACAGTCTCGCCGTTTTTGGCTGAAGCCCAATTAATGCTTTAATCGCTGAACTTGTGCGGCTTTTGGCATGAACTTCTACCAATTTTCCTAGCACAATAAGCGTGATAATGGTGGCTGACGTTTCGAAATAAACGTGTTCACTCATCAGCAAGCCGCCGAGGTCAAACGTCTTCCACAGCGTGACTAAAATTGAGTATAAATAGGCCACCGTTGAGCCAAGCGCGACCAACACGTCCATGTTGGCTGAGCCATTGCGAATGGACTTATACGCGCCTGTGTAATAATCTTTGCCGACGTAAAACTGCACGGGTGTCGCTAATGCCCAAAAGAGCCAGTTCACCCAATCGGCGTGCGCCCAATGGCCGATGAGGCTGAAATCGCGCGACATGCTCAGGATAAATAGCGGCAATGTGAAGGCAAAGCCAACCCAAAATCGACGGGTCTGATAATCGATTTCTTTCTGCCGTGCGGCCGCTTCTGCATCTTCAAGCTCTTCTTCACTTTCGGCTTCAACAATGTCAAAACCTGCTTTGCGAATTGCGCCAATAATGTCACTGCGATTGGCTGTGCCTACGGCGTATTCGATAGAGGCGCGTTCCGTGGCAAAGCTGGTGTCCGCCTCAATGATGCCGTCTACCTTTTTGAGCGAGCGCGTGATGGTATTGGCGCAGTTTACACAGTCCATGCCTGTAATCGGTAGCTCAATTTTGGCGGTTGGCACGTCGAAGCCAGCCTTTTGAATGCGCTCAATAACGGCCGCTGTCGCCGCCTGCGCCTTCACACCCTCGTCCAGCGTGACGGTAACTCTCTCCGTGGCAAAGTTCACCACAGCGTCAGAAATGCCGTCTACTTTTTTGCTATTCCGCTCCACTGCTTTTACACAGTTGGCGCAGGTCATGCCGATAATTGGAAGGGTTAAGGTTTTTGTCATAGTGCAACCATTTTTGGTTTGTAAGTGTAAATATGGACAGCAGTTAGCACGTCAAACGATAAGCAAGCGAGCGCATACCATTCTGGCGCGACATGGTTGCCAGGCCCCCACAAATGTAGGGCTGTGTCCCAGAAAACGTGCGCCAACCAGCCAATTGCTAAGATGTTTGCCGACCGCTGTCGTATGCCAATTAGGGCTAAACTTGAATAGACGACCGCACCGATAATCTCATACGAAATCCAGCGCGAATCGCCCCAAATAAGACCAAAGCCAACATAAATGAGCGCGGCAACAATCAGCCCAACACCCATCTGGCGTAGATATGTCTCGTCGCTTCCCTGTGTTGCCAGCCAGATAAATATGGCCGCCAAAACAGCACCAAATACTAGCCATAGAGAAGCCGCAATGATGCTCATTATTCTTGGACGGGGAACTCGATTTCTTCCATCAACGCTTTGATGCCGTCCCATGTTGCGGGGGTGTCAAAGGTGACGGAAACTTCTTTTGTGTTGGCATCGGCAGAAACGGCCGATATCCCCGCCATCTCTTCCAATTCCATCTTAATCGTTTTCGTACAATGATCACAGCTAATTGCTGGTGCGGAAAATACTTTAGTAATCAATTTTTTATCCTTATTAGTGGTAAGTGAACAGTGGTAAGTAGGAAGTAGAAATCTCCCTAAATTACTGAACACAAACTGCACTTATATATTTTTATCAATTAGACTCTAGAAATTAGAGATTGACTGGTTTCACCAATCCCTAATCCCCATTCCCCAATCACTTTTTGGTCATCTCAAACACGCTCGTGACCTCTTGCAGCATACGCTCCCGCTCTTCAGGGTCATCCCCTTTAATAGCTGTGGCAACACAGTTGCGCAAATGGTCGTCGAGCACAATCGACGTGACCTTATCCAGTGCAGCTTGAACCGCCTGCACCTGCTTAATCACATCAATGCAATACACATCTTCACTCGTCATGCGCTCAATGCCTTTTAAATGACCTGATGCGCTAGCAAGCCGACGGATTACTGTTTTTTTTGTTGAGTCGTCCATATCATTTTCCCTACCCCCTAGGGGGGGGGGGTATCGTAAGGGTATTATAATTACAACTTTTTGTATGTCAAGATGACATTAGGTTATGATACAAAGATGTTTAAGAAATATTATTGGTTTCTGTTGCTCTTAGCTTCTTTCCTAATTAGACTGCCATATTGGCAAACGCTTCCCACAGCTTTCGACGAAGTTAACCAAACAGTCTATGCGTATCAAATGGTTCAAGACAACAGTTTTCCATTGGTCGGGAACGATGAATACGCGGGGCCATTTTATTTTTATCTTTTAGCCGCTTTAATTCGTCTGGGGTTTGCCTCTCCCGTTTTGGGTCGGGCAGTCGTGCTAATAGCAGGATCATTCATCCCCCTTCTCACCTATATTTGGCTAAATGCGCTCACCCAAAATAGGCGAATTAGTGTAATAACATCTATACTTTTAGTCGCAAATCCAGATTTAATTCTAATCAATAGCCACTTAGGTGGAACAACATTTATAATGCCGTTCTTCACAACTTTGGGATTGGCATTAACTACAATCAGTGTAAAAAAAGACAGTCTAATTTGGTTTGCAATTGGATTTCTCACTTTGGGCATCGCCTTACAAACTAATCCGATTGCAGGGTTATTTATAGCGGGTGTGTCACTTTGGTCGCTTATTGCAACAAAGCATAATCAAAAATTAGGCAAATATTGGCCCGTTTGGCCTATTTTGGGAGGTGTCATTGTTGTCTTGATGTATTCTCCTGTTATTTATTTCAACTTAGCAGAATCATTTCAAACCATTGATACCCTAGAACAGCGCTCATATCTATGGGAAGACAATCCGACAGTCGCAACGTCCATCAATAATTTCGAACGACTAACCTTGCAACAAATTAGGCAAGTTAGTGGTGTTTTAGCTGGTGATGAAACATGGAATACTGTTAATTATTTTCCGCTTCTATTTTTTGCTTTAATGATCTTGGGCTTGGTTATTTGTATCAAAAAAAGGCAAATACTTCCTTTACTTATCATCTCTCCGTTTCTTATTATCTTACCTATTTTCAGCAGTCATTATGGGTTTCTAAATGTAGGACGATTTACAACTTTATTAATCCCAGTCTGGATGGGAATCATAGGCTTGGCAATAAACGGATCCGCATCCCTACTAAAAGATTGGTTTAAAATACCGAGCGTAACTTATCTAGTCATACTTACAGCCGCTCTCTTCTTTTTTCAATTGTACAATCTTGTCAGCTATTTTGAGTTTTTTAATTCACAAGGTGGCGAATGGGAAATGTTAGCCTTATCCAAATATATAGCAGAAGAAGATGGTGAAAAATCGCCTGTTTATTTAAGCTCAATTAACAAAATGCCTTTAGTCAGTGTGCCATATATACCTCATGCCGTATTTCTCTTTAACGATATACATCATGAGTTTTTAGAGGCGGATGAAATTATTGGGAAAATTTTTGAGAGTCAATCAAAAACTTACCTATTGGTGACGGGCACAGATGCAGAGCGTGTGCAAAATTACATTCCGCTTAAACGTGTGGAGATTCAGGCAAACAGATCGCAGATTGAAGATTATGGCTTATATATTTTTAACCCCTCCGACGACTTAACCAAACCAGAATTTGTTCAGCCTTTGAGCGATATTGAAAGATTATCAAATCCTAACATTTTTGAAACGGGAATCACGCTTCTCGGATGTGAGGATGCCATATCTCTTAGTGACGCCATACATTTCTCTTGTTATTTCCAAAAAACTAAGGAAATACCTTACAGCACATATATGACATTTGCTCATTTGTTTGATGAGGGAAGTGGTCAATTGATCGCCCAAGACGACCACCAACTAGGTCAAATAATTTACCCAATCAATGGTTGGGCATTTGATGAAGTAGTTAAAGAAACTTACACTATTTTTAATAGTTACGATGGGGAAGCTGAAAACTTAAAATTGTTGATTGGTATCTATACATGGCCGAGCTTGGAGCGACTTTCTATTGCCAATAATGACAATAATGTGGTTGAGTTACCTCTCTTAGACTAAGAGGCTGTTTCGAGTTCGAGTGTTGCGTGAACAACGCAACTTAACAAAATGGCTTTTACTAAGGGTTTAATCAACGATTGCAAACATTTCTCTCAAAAATTGTCGACGTTTACTCAACAGAATAGAAGAATAGAAATAAAAAAAAGGACAGCCCGTAAGCTGTCCTTCTCAAAATTATTTGCGTAATAAAAACTAAATAGGATTTACGCCACAGACCGCCTGATCACTTTTTTCAGACGATTCTGAGTCGCCTCACCGAGGACGTCTCTACATAGTTTTTAGGATTCAATCTCTACGAACGCCGTCATGCCTTGGCGCAATGGCAACGCATCTGAATCATTGGGCACAGTCAGAATCACGCGATACGTTACGTCACCGCGATTGAGCGACGACTGTGGTGAAATGCGCACAACTTCACTTGTAATTTCTGCATCAGGAATTGCATCGAAGCTAATCGTCGCTGTTTTCCCTAAGGAAACATTGATGATTTGCAGCTCGGTCAAGTCGGTTGTTTCAATTTGGAAGGCGGTAACATCTGCGAGGGTGGCTACAACCGTACCGTTGCCAATTGTTTCGCCAATGTCGATATTGAGCGCGGTGAGCGTGCCAGAGAATGGCGCAGTCAAGACGGTTCGGTCGAGGTTAAGTTGCACTTGATCTCGTTGAGCCGTGGCGGCTAATACGTTCGCTTTGGCCTGTTCAACGGCCGCTCGTGCCTGCGACACGCCAGCTTCAGCTTGTTTAACGGCGGCCATGGCTTGGGTGACGGTTGATTCTGCTTGGGCAACGGTTGTGCCAATTTGGGCAAGATTTGCTTGTGCCTGTGTGACGGAGACTTGTGCTGAGATAACGGCCGATTGCGCCTGAACAATACCAGCCTCTGCCGACACAACAGCCGTCTGTGCTTGCGTCACCCCAGCCTGCGCAGACGCAACAGACGTCTGCGCCTGTGCCACACCAGCTTGTGCCGTCGTAACAGACGTACGCGCTTGCGTCACCCCAGCCTGTGCTGCGGCAACAGGTGCTTGTGCCTGTGCAACTGCGGCCCGCGCACGATCAACTTCAATAGCCGCAACAGCCAATTGTTCAGCCGATGCCCCATCTTCAATCAATTGTCGCTGAGAACGCAACGCCTCAGCTTGTGCGGCGGCAGCCTTAACTGCCGCATCCGCTACCTGCTGCTCATTTGCATCCGCGCCAGACTGTGCTTTTTGCAAAGCCGTCTGCGCCGCATTGCGCTGTGTGTTCGCTGAATTTAAAGATGCCTGAGCCGCTGTAACAGCCTGCGCATCTGCGCCAGCATACAAATCATCAAGTGATATTTGCGCAGCTAAAAGCGTCTGATTCGCAATTTTAAGTTGTTCTATGGCATCATCATGTTGAGATTCTTGAGGGCAATGAATGTAGCCATCATCCTGCTCATAGCAGGTAAAAACATCATCATAATGTTCTTGAGCCGCACGTTGCGTGGCTTGTGCTGAGACAAGCGTCGCCGTTGCTTGCGCAATCTGAGCATCAGTCGCCCCATCGCGAACGGCATCGAGCTGTTGCTGAGCCGCTTCAACGGCCGCTTCGGCCTGCTGCACGGCAGCCTCCGCATTAGCGATAACGGTTGCGCTTGGCAACGTTGCAATATTGCGATTGGCAGATGCCGCTGACAAATTGGCTTCAGCCGCCTGAATATTTTTATCGGCGGCCGCTAATTCAGACGCCTTTGCGGGTGCTGCCACAAGATTAAAGTTCGATTGTGCGCTCTGTATGCCCACTTGCGCGAGCGCAACACCTGTCTGGGCATTATCAACCTGCGATTGGGCAACAGCCACGCCGCTTTCCGCCGCATCAACCTGTCGCTGAGCCAAACTAACGCCACTCTCGGCCGCGTCTACTTGTCGTTGGGCAACAGAAACGCCGCTCGTGGCTGACTTAACTTGGGTTTCAGCAAGCATAACGCCAGCCTCCGCCGCAACCACTTGGGCTTCAGCCGCTTCCACGCCAGCTTCAGCCGCAGCCGTCTGCACTTTAGCTGATTCAACAGAAACCTCAGCAGAGGAAACCTGTGCGTTTGCAGACTCAACACCCGCAAGCGCAGATTCAACACCTGCCTCGGCTGACACAATGGCCGCTTCGGCCTGCATCACGGCGGCATTCGCCTGTGCCAAAGACACAGTTGCATCGGCTGAATCTAGTCGAGCAATCGGCTGTCCTGCTTCTACAAATGTGCCTTCTTCGACGAGTAGTTCCAGCACTTCGCCTGTGGTGCGAAATGACAGATCGGCTTCGCGCACGGGGACGACGACGGCTTCAGCAAAAATGTTGTTGTTGAGTACCTGAACGGCCGTTTCGCTATCTACAAGCGCGTCAGCCTCCTCAGCATCATCGTTTGAACAAGCCACAAAGGTGAACAGTATCAGCGTCATTAACAGTAAAATTTTACGTTTCATTGGTGCTCCAATTAATAAACTGGGTAAATCTGATTGAAAAATCACGAGTAAGATAAACTTTCGCGCACACTCACTTTAGAGGCACTGCGCGCAGGAAGCGCACTGGCAATAATTGCCAACACGGTCACAATAGCGAGCCAAATTAATGGCCCTGTAAATGAAAATCTATAGGCTAAATTGGTGTTCAAAGCGAATGCAAGTCCCTGTGTCGCCAAATAGTAAGCGGCTGGCACACTCAGCGGAATAGCAATGAGCCAGCTAAGCCAGCCAAGCAACATCCCTTCTCCAATAAACAGGCGAATTACTTGACCAGACGACGCGCCAATTGCGCGCATTACGCCAATCTCACGACGCCGTTCGAGCACGCTCAAAGAGAGCACCCCGCTCAGACCAACGCCACCCACTAAGGCGATAACTACGGCCATAATGGCGAGCAAGTTGATGATGATGTCCAATCCGCCAGAGAGCGCATCAGAGATTTCGGCAATCGTGTTGTCGCCATAGGTTGAATTAGGGCGGAAGCCTAGGTTTTGCCGTTCGAGCGCGGTCTCAAGATCAACAGACACTTGCTTTTGGAACGCTTCGTCAATTTGTGATGTGCTCAGCCAAAGCGTGTTGGCCGCACCAAAGCGTCCCCATTCAAGCTGCATAACTTCTAGTGGCATATGCAAAGATGTGCCGCTGGCGGGATCAAACTGGATGCCGACAAGCTCGACGGTAATTTCGTCTTCATCACCGTTGGTTACGATGAGTTTGTCGCCAATTGACCACTCTTTTTCGTTGGCGACCTGCGAATCAGCGACGACGGCATAGGTGTCGCCAGCTTGCAGCCAGCGGCCTTCTAGTATTTCTGGTTTGTAGAAGTCGGTGGTTGGTGGTTGACCGAAGAGGGTGATTCGTGCGTCGGTAACGGCCGTTTCTGCCTGACCCGCAGGCCGCGCACTGCCCCCATTCACCAGCCAAGTCTCAGCCGCCTCAACCCCAGCCACACTCATCGCCACAGACTCTAACCGTTCCGACCGAATTGATCGATCAAACGAATAAGCAACCTGCCAATTATGAACCTCTTTCAGCTTGCCATCATACGTAAACAAACTCGCATCATTGACGCCCAGCACCATCATAAAAATAGCACCAGCCACCACCAAAGCAATCTCAATCACAACCACACGCTTCTGGTTACGAAACGTATTACCAATCGTTAAAATAACGCCGTAAGACACATTGCGGAATCTAGCAACAAGTCGGTTAATTAAACCCAAAGAACCGCCCAAACCATAAGAGCTAATCGCTTCACGCACCGTGATGCGCATGCCTGCCGCGAGGGGAATCATCGCCGCCAATAGCGGCACAACTAAGCAAATAATGACCTGAATCATAATCGCCGTTGGGTCAACGCGAATAGGATTATCTTCAATAGATAAAAAGTTCCCGAAGTATGATTGCAAGCCAAATGCCGCCATTGTCCCAATAGGCAGGGAAATCACAATTGCCAGAAATCCATAGCAAAGCACTAACAATAAATAGCTCCAAATAACCTGCAATGAGCTTGCACCAATCGCTTTCATCACCCCAATTTGGGCCGTTTGTTGGCTAACAATGGCACTAATGCTGTTGTAAACGAGAAAGACGCCAAGCACAACGACGACCACGCCAATGATGCCAAGAATCAAAAATAGGGCGTTAAGAATGCCTTCGGCTGGATTGACGTCAGGTGGCACAATGCGTTCTTGAAAGGGGAAAGAAAGGCCAACAGAATCGACGTTGATTTCGTCGAGATAGTCGATCAACTCAAGGTCGGTGGCTTCGGCTTGTGCAAGATCCCAAGTTCTGTCGCGAAGCTGAATCCAGCCATAGCGATCATTGCCCGTGATTCGCGTAAAGGTGCGCGCATCCACATAAATTGTTTCTTCAAAGGTAGGCTGTGGGCCAATGGGGTCAAGCAAACCGACAACTGGATAAGTACCTTCGCGGTCACCAGAACGAATTTGCAGCGTATCGCCAATGGCAATGCCAGGTGTGCCAACGGAGATGATACCAATGCCCACGGTGTTTCGAGCAGGAAAGACACCTTCCCGTAACCCCTCTGGCTGCATCAACTGCGCCTCATAATCTTCGCGGCCATTCAGCGAGGCCGATTGCCACTCTTCGTCGTCAGACAAGCGCCACTCAATGCGCCCACGATAAAGTCCTTCAACCTGCCAAACGCCATCAATACGTTCAATGCGCTCAAGCTGGGATTGGGTAATTGATGGGCTAACCCTCAGGCGAATGTGGGATGGCTCGGCGTCAATGTAGCTCGCTTCGGTAGATGAGCCGACCAAACTACGGCCACCAATGACCAAGCCAATCGCAATTGAGCCAAGCGCAATGACCAACACAACTTGTGCGGTGCGCGACTTGTCGCCCCATAAATCAAACCAAACTTTCGCCAGTAGTGTAATCATTATTTGTTATGCCAGTTCAGGCGTTTCTACGTTTGCTTGCTCAGCTTTCTTTGTTGAGCGGGTATCAGTGGCAATGTTGCCATTTACAATTTCAATTTTGCGCGGAATGCGTCCCGCCAGTTCGGCGTCATGGGTCACCATCAACATGGTTTTGCCCTGCTCTTCGACTAATTGCATGAAAAGATCAAAGACTTGACCTGCCGTTTTGGCGTCCAAGTTACCCGTTGGCTCATCGGCAACGAGCAATGGCGGGTCGGTTGATAAGGCGCGGGCGATGGCCGCACGCTGTTGCTGACCGCCAGACACCATGCTGGGAAGCTTGAGAGCTTGATCGGCCAGACCAACCATTTCGAGCAAATGCATGGCGCGATCGCGACGTTCTGAACGGCCAAATTTGCGTGCAAACTCCATCGGTAAGGAGACGTTTTGCACGAGGCTTAATGACGGCAACATTTGGAAAAATTGGAAAATAATGCCCACATGCTGGCCGCGCCATTTGGCAAGCTCGTTCTCGCTCATGCTGTGAACAGGTTTGCCTGTAACCAGCACTTCCCCTTCTGAGGGTCGGTCGATGCCTGTTACCATATTCAATAAGGTAGATTTACCGTTGCCAGAAGGGCCGACTATCGACACAAATTCACCGGGCATAACGTCGAACGATACGCCATGCAAAATGGTGATTTCTTCGTTGCCAACGGGGAACCGTTTAACGATGTTGCGCATGTCGATGATTGGGGCTGTATTTGCTGATAGATCCATTAATTGCCTCTTGGGACAAGGATAAAGTAACTTCTATTGTTAGGACTTACGCAAAATGCTTAGAAAGTGGCGGCTGAGCTTGTCGAAGCCAGAGCGTTGGCATCTTTGATAAGCGCAAGACGTGTATATCCTATTGCTATTATAGTTTAGCAGAGAAAACTAGTATTTGCCCATGTTTTGTCTAGCATGCGCACAGAAAATAAACGAAGTGCATATATACGATTATTGCTGGCTATTTATGAGTTATTTTTACTATTTTGGGCTCATATCTTTCTGAGGTTTTTGGCTTATATTGCAAACTGGGATTTTATGGAAAAAATCTAGTTAGCCTACAGTTTGATTTCTAAGGTCTATTTGGACGTGGATTTCACGGATAAACCAATAAAAACAGATTTTTTTTTCGCTTTTTCGCTCTTTCTCCACCTTTCGCGTTAAATATTTTTGAAACTGTAGGTTACTTAGGAAAAATTCAACACAAAGGTGCGAAGGAACAAAGCGTATGAAAAGTGGCGCTTCTAATTCCCTTCCAGCTGTATGAACGCCCCTAGTCCGAGCAAGGCTAATGCGCCCCAAAAGAGAAAGGGGATGTTTGCGCCAAATTGGGCAAGCCAGTTGCCGATGATCGGTGTCAAAAAGGCTGAAAAGTCGGCCATGACAAAGACGACGCCGAGTGCGGTTCCTGTGAGGCGGGGATCGAGGCCTTTGAGTTCGGCCGTTTTGGTGATGATGATGCTCATGAAGGTGTCGTAGAAGAGGCCGCCGAGAATGATAAAGCCGAAGATAATTGTGCTGGTGGTGAGGCCGATGGCGAAAACGGCCGTTCCCAATGCCACCGTCCCCAACAGAATAAACAGCTTCCGATTCTGCATCCTGTCAGAAAGCGCAGTAAACGGAATGACCCCAAATAAGCTGACGAGAAAAAAGAGCGCAAGCGCAGAGCCTGCTGAATTTTCCGACCAGCCACTGTCGCGCAAATATAATGGCAAATAGCCCGTAAAGCCGCGAAAGCAACCCCAAAACCCCATCTTACCAATCCCTAAAATCCATACCTCACGATAGCCCAACACCTTGCGCAACCCTGTCATTAACGGGATTGAACCTTCCGATTCAGTCTGATCGTCAGTGTTTGGATAAAGAAAAAACCAAACGATGCCCATCAAAAAAGCTGTGCCGCCATAGACAAACAAAACATTGCGCCAACCGCCAAACAGCGGCGACAAAAAGCGCGCGCCAAGCACTGCGCCGAGCGAAAACCCAGAGGCAAACCCTGCCGCGATGATGCCGTTGGCGAGTCCCAGTTGCCTATGTTCAAACCATAAACTGGCAACTCGATGTAAATTTACACCAAGCATGGGCGTGAACAATCCCAGCAAAAAAGAGGTCAACAAAAAGAGACCAAAGCCTGTCGCCAAACCACGGGATGCGCCAAAGATACCAATCATCACGCAGGCAACGACGAGCACGCGATTGGGCCCATATTTGTCGCCAAGCATGCCGCCAAGAAGGCCAACAAACATGCCTGTGAATGAGGCCATGCCCCAAATTGTGCCGACTTGGACGAGGGTTAGATCGAGCTCGGCCGCTATTTCTTCAAACAGCACAGGCAACGACATCGTTGGCATCGCTAACACGAGCAGTGCGGTCACATAGCACAAAGCGATGATGACCCAGCGGAAAGTAGAGGTTTGGCGAGTTGTCGATCTGTTGTCGATTGTCATACAGGGATTGTATCGCTAAATATAAATGAGCGTGTCTTCCTGATCCTAATCACCACATTAAACAAGCGTCCTTTTTAGCCCCCCTCCCGACATGCACACTCACTGCAAACCTGTATCTAACTTCCCCGTTTCTTAACCATAAACGACGCAGCACAAATTAACATGACAACCCCTAGCAACCCCAAACCTAGCATAACAAATATATTCGTGGCAACGTTGCCTATATCCCCTTGTTCTAGGGAAATAGCTGTGGGTGCGGAAGTAACACCGAAGTCCATCGACGAGATTTCTTCACCATCTTCAATTGTAACGGTGAGGGTCATGTCGTTAGAGGAGAGTGAGTATGTGCCAGCGGAAAGGTCAGTGAAGGCAAATCGGCCGTTATCTCCAGACAGCGTATCTCCCACCAGCGTCCCATCAACATCAGCTATCTCAATAGTAATACCCACCAATTCGGGCTCATTCTCATCAAACACCCCATCCTCATTCAAATCAGACCAAATCACACCTTCAATCACCCCAGCATCAATTAAAACAACCCTCAAATACGTCGTCAAAGTCTCTAAATTCTCCTCCTTACTAGACAACTTTAATTGCTCCCCATCTATAGTGTTAGATTTCAAAGCAAAAGAAACAAAGGGTTCATTTATATTCGCCTCCACAAACGAAGTAACATCAACCGCATAGGTACCCGATCCTGAAAACGTATGCGTCGTAATTTCATCAGACCATTCAGGACTACTAGAAAACGTAAGCGTGGATTCATCCCAGCTTGTTTCAACCTCATAAAACGAAACTTCCATCGTGCCCGACCCACTTTGAACCTCCCCAGACACAATCAAGTTTGCAGACACAACTGTGCCGCCATTAAACTCACTTAAATCAAATGCCAGATACCCTCTACGTGTTAATCTCTCAACATCTGTTGCATCCGTCTCCTTAACTCTAACAAGAGTCTCGTCCCCATAATTTAAGTCAACACTATCCCCACCTCTCACATAAGTATCATGCAAGACAGGCAATTCTCGTGTGAGAAAGTCATTACCCTCTTCCTCTTTCTCTTCCTCATCACCCTCTTCCTCATCACTCTCCTCTCCCATCTCGCTTGGTTCAAAATCAATCCCGTAAACCATAGATAAAATTTTGCTGGCATATCGTTCACCAAGCACCCGTTGACTTTCTGAATCAAAATGGGTGAAATCAGTGGTTGTGAGATCTGCAGATGAGACAAAGTCTGTATAAGCAACAAGGTCGGGTAACTCTTCTAGGTTCGTGTTAAACGTTTCATTATCATCACGTTCGACACTAAGTTGACCTGCAATAAATGGAATCGTGTCATCCCCAAGATCTGTGCGCAAATCAGAAATAAATTCAGCCAATTTTGTCATATATTCCGAATCGTCTCGGTTAGCTTCACCTTGATGCCACAAAACAGCCCTCACGACCCCATCAGGTGTCACAGCCAATGCTTCGTTCACCCGTTCAAGAGTGGATTCAAACAATCCAGCATCAGCCCCTTTCTGCCAATCATCAATATTCGATCCTGCCCGCGCATTCACGATAAGCCCAATCGTTGCCCCAATCTCATCACTCACAGTTTTCCCAAAAGTATATGAGTACCCCAATTGTTGCCAACTCAAAACCCTCCGAATGTTCGAATGTAAGTTCATAGGATTTGTCGCAGGTTCCCACTCTGTTCCATTAAATAAATCCACATTGTCAAGTTCAGCCTCATCTTGCGTCTCTATTTCAGCGAAGCCAACCGTATTAGATTGACCAATAATTAAAAATATATCTTTAGACGTATTGCTAGCCTTAAGCCGCTCACTATCTGTTGTGGCTTCTACACTCATTTGTCCCCCTGGTGCAATTAACAGCAGGAACAGTGTGAGGATGATAAAAATAGAAATATGATCAGGGCGGGTTTTGTTGTAATTCATGAGAGACCTGTTTTTGAGTTTGTAGCGAGAAAAACTTTTTATAATTTAGACCATCATCAGATAATAAAATATCCTGAAAATGACCTTGCAATTACTGGGTTAGATTCTTACTTTTCATCCAGTAGCCTAAGATACTAGAGTATTAATGGTTCAATTCCAATGAAGTAAGTGTTAATTTCAAGCCATTTCCATACAGGGTATTTAGTCTAAAAACGGTTCGATTTTATGAGTTTATCGTCAAAAATATTTATTATCATTCAATCTAAATTTAGGCTATCAAAACTATGCTATACTCCTCCACTATGAAATCTGCTATCTTCTCCGCCGACCCCATTTTTGCTAATGAAGCTGTTAAAGAGTTCCAAACCCATGTGGGAGGAAAAGTAAAACCGCTTTCCGATGACACATTCCATGTGCAGACGCGCGAGGATTTTGCGCATATTGCGGCACAGTTTCGCCAGTCACCGCCTGTATTCATTCGACATATCTGCCCAGTGCAAACGGTCGTCTCATTGGAAGGGGACGAGGCAGACATCAGCCGTCTAGCTCGCGCTGTCCGTGATGAAATCGCTGACGAAATCGTCACCAGCATGAGCTTCTCCGTACAGTCGCGCATCCTGCCTGAAAAGTCAGTCTATAAGCCATTTGAAATCAACAAAAAGTTGGCGGCAACCGTGCAGCAACAAAGTGGCGCACAGCTCGACGTACGCGAGCCACAGCAGGTTGTTTCCGTCATCGTCGGCAAGCAAGACGGCGTGCTCGCTGGCTTCCTCGGCGTCTCCGACCCACAGGACAATATGTCCGATTGGGCAGGCGGCCACATTCGCTTTAAACGCGAAAAGGAACAGCTCAGTCGCGCCGAATTCAAGCTACTTGAAGCATTTAATGTCTTTAACATTGATGTGCCTAATAGCGGACTCGCTCTTGATCTTGGTGCGGCCCCAGGTGGCTGGACGCGCGTTTTGCGTCAGCGCGGCATGCGCGTCGTCGCCGTTGACCCCGCCGACCTTCATCCCTCGCTCGACGATGATGAAGATGTCATTCATATTCAAGATAGCTCGCAAAACTTCTTGAAAACCAACGAATACGCCTTCGATCTGATCGTCAACGATATGCGCCTCGACGCCCGTAAGTCAGCGCAAATCATGGTCTCTTGTGCCCCAACATTAGGCAAAGGTGGCTACGGGATTATTACGCTCAAACTGCCTCAATCAACGCCGTACAAAATGATGAGCCATAGCCTCAATATTTTGCGCGAAGCGTACAGTATCGAAAATGTGCGCAATCTGTTCCATAATCGACATGAGGTAACGGTGGTGTTGAAGGGGAAAGAGAAAAGGGAAAAGGAGAAAGTGGACGTTGTAGAGGTAGAGGTTGTTGAAGAAGAGATTGCTGATTCGGAGTTGGATTAGAGGAGGGTTTTTGTAGAAGTGGCAAATCTTACTGGATACCTGCCTTCGCAGGTATGACAAAACGCGGGGCGTTTTTGCAAAAACTGCACTTGTGATCTTGATTAATTACTTAACTTGTAACCTATGAGTTAACCTACAGTTTGGTTTCTAAGGTCTATTTGGACGCGGATTTCGCGGATTAACGCGGATAAATCAATAAAAACAGATTTTTTATTCGCTTTTTCGCGCTTTCTCTACCTTTTGCGTTAAAGATTTTTAAAACTGTAGGTTACCTAGAATTTTCTTAAAACATCACGTATAAAATAAATATGGCTGAAAAAGTAATTGTAATTGGTAGTGGCTTTGGTGGACTTGGTGCGGCGGCAAGATTGGCGGCGCAAGGATACGAGGTTGAGGTCTTTGAAAAGCGTGACAAACTTGGGGGTCGCGCTTATGTTTATGAACAAAATGGGTTTAAGTTTGATGGTGGTCCAACTGTGATCACTGCCCCGTTTATGTTTGACGACATTTTTGAATTGGCGGGACGCAAGCGGAAAGATTATGTGGAGTTTGTGCCTGTCGATCCGTTCTATCGCATTTTTGACCATACGGGTCGCAAGTTTGATTACAATGGGGACGAAGCGTTTATCCTTGAGCAGATTCGCCAATGGAGCGAGACGGATGTTGAAGGGTATAAAAAGTTCATGAAGACGACGAAGGCCATTTTTGATAAGGGCTTTACGGAGTTGGCAGATCAGCCGTTTCTTAATGTGGCTGACATGATTAAGGTTATTCCTGATTTGTTGAAGCTTCAGTCTCATAAGACGGTTTACAATTATGCGAAGCAGTTTATTGAGAATGATTTTTTGCGTCGCTGTTTTTCGTTTCATCCGTTGCTTGTGGGTGGGAATCCGTTTGATACGACGAGTATTTATGCGATGATTCATTATCTTGAGCGTGAGTGGGGTATTCATTATGCGATGGGTGGGACGGGCGCGATTGTTGAGGGGATGGCAACGTTGATTAGGGAATTAAACGGCCGATTACACACCTCCACCCCCGTCACCGAAATCATCATTGGCCGCAGTGGCCGCGCCACAGGCGTTCGCCTCGAAAACGGCGACATCCACACAGCCGACCACATCATCTCCAACGCCGACGTCGCTTGGACACACTTCAACCTCATAGACAAAAAACACCGCAGCTGGATCAGCGACACACGCTACAAAAGCATGAAATATAGCATGAGCCTCTTCGTCATCTACTTCGGCACAAAACGCCGCTACCTAGACAGCGAACTCAGACACCACAACATTATTCTCGGCGACCGCTATCAAGGCTTGCTCGACGACATCTTCCACAAGAAAGTATTAAGCGAAGATTTCAGCCTATACTTGCACATGCCGACCATCACCGATCCCACCATTGCGCCAGAAGGCCACGAAAGCTTCTACGTACTTTCCCCCGTGCCCCATCTCGACGCAAACATTGATTGGACAACGCAAGCCAAGCCCTATCGTGACAAAATTATGCAGTTCCTCGAAGACAACTATTTGCCAGACCTACAGGCAAACCTCGTCGCCGAACACCATATCGATCCACTACATTTCCAGCGCGATCTCAACAGCTACAAAGGCTCTGCCTTCTCCGTTGAACCCGTGCTAACCCAATCTGCATGGTTCCGTCCGCACAACCGTTCATCAAACATCGACAACCTCTATTTTGTTGGCGCAGGCACACACCCAGGCGCAGGGCTTCCTGGGGTCTTATCCTCTTCCAAAATTGCTGAAGATTTGATAACCTCTAGCTAGATTTACCATTTTATTAGGCATGATTTCCGATCAAACCATTCATTACCGTAGGGGCAATCCCTTGTGGTTGCCCTCGCGCCAGAAGACTAAAACATCGATCCTAGGGAAGAATATTGGCAAATCTAGAGCAGGCACAAGGCCAGCCCTTACAGAAAATATCCCCTTCACATTAAAAAAGACGCGCCAGCGGCGACGTCTCTACTTTGGCCTTTGGCTTCTAGCCTCTGGCCTCCTCCCCCTATGACAGACTACGACGTTATCATCATTGGCGCAGGCCACAACGGGCTTGTGTGCGGCGGCTATTTGGCAAAAGCAGGCTATAAAGTCTGCATGGTTGAGGCGCGGCACAAAGTAGGCGGCGCGGTCGTCACCGAAGAGCATATCCCTGGATTTAAGTTTGATCTCGGTGGCTCAGCCCACATCCTCATCAACCACACCCCCATCGTCGCCGACCTTGAGCTAGAAAAATATGGGCTTGAGTATATCGATCTCGATCCCCTTTTCTTTGCCCCTTTCCCCGACGACTCACACATTATGATGTGGCGCGACGTGGACAGAACGTGCGAGAGCATTGCCCAATTTAGCCCAGAAGATGCCGAAAATTACCGCAACTTTGTCAAAGAATGGCAGCCCATTTCAGAGGGTATGGTCGAAGCATTTTTGCACGCGCCAACACCCTTAAACTTGGCAAAATATTTAGCTTATGGCACATTCGACAGCAAAGATGAACATTATTTGTCGAAGGCCACGATGCTCCTGCGTAATTATGGGCATGTGCTGGAAAAGTCATTTGTAGACCCACGCACGCGCGGCTTTATTGGCTGGATGGCGGCACAATCTGGTCCACCGCCGACAGAACCAATGTCGGGGCCTTTCGCGCTGTGGCATCCGATGTATCACATCAGCGGAATGCGTCGCCCAAAGGGTGGCTCTGGCATGTTGACCCAAGCGTTGGCATCTATGATTGAAGCGCACGGCGGCACAATTTTGACTAGTTCGCCTGCGCAACGTATTTTGGTAGAGAATGACCGTGCCGTCGGGGTTGAGCTTCCAGACGGATCGATTATCACGGCGAAGAAAATCGCGTCGGGCGCACATGTGCATACGACGATGAAATTATTGGGGGACGCCGCACCTGCCAAAGCAAAACGATTGATCGACAATACGCGTATCGGCAATGGCTTTGGCATGATTGTGCGCTGTGCGGTGGATGAGTTGCCAAACTATTCAGCGACGCCGAATCCAGTTGGCCCTGAGCACACGGCGATGCAATTTATTTGTCCTGACTTGTCCTATTTGAATCGCGCCTACGGTGATTTTCTCGGCGGACAACCATCTCGCGACCCTGCATTAATTGGCATGACGTGGAGCCATTCTGATCCATCACTCGCCCCAGAAGGAAAACATGTCTTGTTTATTTGGGGGCAATATTATCCCTATGAGCTGGCGGACGGGCGCAATTGGGATGAGATTGAAGAGGAAATTGCGGCGCGTATGTTTGATAAATTATCGGAGTATGCGCCGAATGTGAAAGGCTCTGTGATTGGCAAGTTGGTGGAGACGCCGCTTTATTTGGAGCGTGAGTTGGGCTTGTTGCGTGGCAATGTGATGCACTTGGAAATGTCGATTGATCAGATGTTTGCGTTTCGTCCTGCGTTGTCGATGAGTAATTATCGGGGGCCTGTGACGGATTTGTATTTGACTGGGGCGAGTACGCATCCGGGTGGTGGAATTATGGGTGCGGCGGGTATGAATGCGGCGGGGGTTATTTTGAAGGATTTGTCGGGGCGGAAATGGTTTAAGGGTCGATAGTATGATGATTAGGAGATTTGGTAATTGGGAGATTGGGAGATTGGAGATTGGAGATTGGTTGTTGTTCACTGACAACTTTCTACGTTCCACTTCCTACTGTCCACTTCCTACTAAAAACTGTTTACTATCAACTGCTGAGGCTTGCCGATGACTTATTTTGGTTTTCTGGCGTTGTTTTTGGGCATTCCGATTCTGGTTTTGGGATGGTTGTATTGGCGCGATGAACAACGTGAGATGGAAATACCTGATGGGTTGCTTAACTATGCGCCGTTACCCGTTCTTGCGGCCCTCATCGTCGTGGCGGTGGTTTGGACGACGCCGTGGGACAATTATTTGGTGGCGACGAAGGTGTGGTGGTATGACGTAAATTTGGTGACGGGGATTACGTTTGGCTGGGTGCCGATTGAGGAGTATACGTTTTTTGTGTTGCAGCC
>JAYJMJ010036780.1:0-21482 GCA_036873875.1 Laminaria ephemera | reverse complement strand
ACATGTAGACAAAAGGGGGGATTCTTCTGCCCCCTGAGGCGTCGCGGTCCCGTTGGCCCCAGTACCGTGCCCGAAAAAAAAAAAAAAACCTTGTGCGTGCTCCGCCTGGCCGTCGGGCGTCCTGCCGGCGTGTCAGAATGTAATTTGAGTCCTTTTGGGGCAAGCACGAGCACGTTTCGTGGGCGTGTTTCCCCTATACCCCCAAATGGCCGAAAAACCCGGGGGTATACCCCCCTTTGACTATTTCCCTTTTTCAATTGTGTTTCTAAAATTGTTCTGACCAAAACGTGCCCCCTCTAACGTTACAAGCGCCATCAGCGTCATTGGTGCGACAACAGGTACTAACGGGTGTTTTGTTAATGTTCAGAAATCATGAATACGTAGGCAGGGGGCCGTACGGACAAATCGTGTAGGTGGCTAACTCACCGGGTATGCTATGATATGACAGAGAAAGTGCCATAATGAGCCATGCTGCACGGTAGTGGTGCTAATACTGATGCTGTGTTAATTGTGAAGAGACCATACTGGCTATTATATGTACAATATTGTCACATTATTTGGCTTTTGCGCGGGCGCCCACGTCGTATCCCGCGATGTACTGCAGTATCGCGCGACATCGCATGGTATTTCTCGCGTGCACCCGCAAGGCCCCAGCTTGTAACCCGCAGTGATCCCATGGTATTTCTCGCGTGCACCCGCAAGGCCCCAGCTTGTAACCCGCAGTGATCCCATGGTAGTTTCCGTGGGCACCCAACATGTCTCAGGGTTAGGGTTAGGGTTGGGGTTAAGGTGAAAGCACTCCATACCGATCTTATCAAGTGAGACTAATGCTTCGAAACCTGGAGTATATTGCGTATACACACTTAGTCTCAGGACAAAGATATTCCGCCCGTGGGCAGAATATGACAACTACCGCAGGCACCCGTGACGAGTCCAATGGGAGTTATCGCGGGAATTACCGTCGAACACTGTACGGGAAGCCCCAGAATGGTAACACCCGCAGGATACCGCGGGACTGCTGACGGGCGCCCACGGGCGACTGCGGGCGATCGCGGGCGCCCTGGTTAACTCCCACGGGCGCCCGCGAGTTCCCATGGGAACTGAGTTGGGATGTCGCGGTCGCCCGTGGGAACGACCATGGGCGCTCGCGGGTGCCCGCGGGATACCAATGTCGCGCCCACGGGCTACCGCGAAAAACAACGATACTGCGCATCGCCCCAATTATACCGCACCAACACAAGCCCGGCGTTTGTGCCTTAAGCACAATGTGGTGGGTGAGACTATTCTTGATTGGTTTTGTGGCTGTTGGGTTGCTCATGTTTTGCCACTGCTTGACCGCCTCCTGCTGTCTGTGTCCTGTGTCGAGACACGCGCTACGA
Source organism: Laminaria ephemera (assembly GCA_036873875.1). Lineage (NCBI taxonomy): Eukaryota > Phaeophyceae > Laminariales > Laminariaceae > Laminaria > Laminaria ephemera. The sequence goes on along the minus strand of JAYJMJ010036780.1, from coordinate 20,103 downwards.
TAGGGTAATTGTGCCTCTTTTTCGCCGAAACGTGTCTATTTGACGAGGCTCCTCAACTGAGGAGCAACCCAATATCTTTCGAACAACATATGTGTTCTTCGTTACATTGGTTACATACCTAGGCCATGGGACTGCTCATCGAGTTGCACTTTCGTTTCTTTCTCAAAACGTTACGTATTGTGTGAGGTATAGAACTCCTCAAGAAGGGAGCCGGAGGAAAATAAGGCGAACCTCTATCGTAGAGCGCGTCTCAACCGCTGTGATTGTTGAACTGCCAGCCAGCCCTTGACCCATCCTTGTATGCACATGCGCTCTCTGTATTGATTCGGACAAATTTCAGGTCGAACCGAGGGATCGACGGCCGAGCGCAAGCAGCCTTCCAGGAGGAGAAGAGAGACAACAACACGGGGAAATAGACGTTAGCCACGGGGTTCTTTTTCAGGTAAAGGTTCACTTCGCTGTGCCGCACCATGGTCGTACAGGAGCTTTAAAACATGAGCGAAACACAAACGTAGGGCTGTACGGCGCAGAACCGTGGTAAGAGAGTAGGACGTGTGAGTAGTGTGGAGTTGCCCCATCTAGTAAAGTTTCAGTGGTTACCCTACAACATGATCAGCTTCCCGATAGAGGCAAGTTGAATATACAATATACCGGTCAGATGGAAGTTTCTCTTGTCTCGCCTCATGATGCCACGGTAAGGATGCAAACATGTTTTTATGAGGTTCCTCAATCGAGGAGGCTCCACACCAACATTGAGGTGAAATCAAAGGGCGGCCCGATGATTAATCCCATGGCCCTGGTATGCAGCGAGTGTCCTATCAAAAATACAAATGGCATTCCGACGATATTGGGTAGCTCCCCAGGTGAGTATCCCCGTCATTCAGAAAGCATTTCAGCCAAAACGTGCCTCCCCTATAGGTAGCACACACGTCGCACTTTTATTTCTCCGCATCTAGAAATAAGATGCTCAGTTCACTCGCCCAAAGTGACCGCACGTTGTTATACATATAATCTGTGTCTCATAGTCCATATTCCAATAGCCGCGAGACCAGTCGTTGAACGATGGCATGTAACGACGCAAATTGTTCAATAGGAGGTATCATGTAAAAACATCGCCTTGTCACTGGAGACAAGGCCACGCAGACACAGCCGTCAGACTCGATGTCCTTTTTCAGGTACGTACGGGTCGCCTCTCTGTGATGCAGCCTCGTCGTACCGAACCTGTACAACGTGATCTGCCATGCGATGGTAAAGCTGCTGGGTAGAAGAGTGGTATTACAGTACTGTAGTAACACGCGGATAAACCAGACTCATTTATCGTTAGACCCGCACTTGAACGTTGCCTTAGGACGATACAATATGCTTGATCTTGGGAGTGACATCTAAAAGAGGTCGCAATTTGTCATGGAGTTAACAGAGAGATACATGGAATTTGAACCGGACCTTCTGTCGACGAACTCTACTCTGTGTCGTCTCATTCGTCGGTGGCTGTGTCAAAGGAGCCTTGTGAGCAACTTTTCGAACAGAGATGATATCAATAATGGCGAAATATCTGCATCCAGGACGCGATCGTTACATCCATCCTCTCTCCGCCCCAAACACCCCATAACCTCAAAATACAAGCACGAACGTCATGGAACAACGAGGAATGTCTGCCGATAAAGACGCATTATCCATACACAGACCGAGATCGCCAAACCCACCCTCTCCCTGCAAATGGGCACCCTCCCAGCCCTAGAGCCAAGCACGAACGCCGTCTTGAGACAACATGATGCCTGTATTATGCCTTACTATAGACAAGTACTATACGGTCAGGGTGCACTAAATGTTTCTGAGGCTAGCCCTCCTCACTCGAGGAGCTCTGTACTCTATACCGACGACGCCACAGCATGAAAGTGCAACCCTACGGACAAATCCCATCACCTAGACATACATCGACGCATGTTACAGGTAGAGGTGCACCATTTTTTTTCTAAGGCGCCTCACTTGAGGAGCTCTGAAAGACTCTCTAAAAAAAAACTGGTTTGTTGGAGAACTATAAAAGTGCTACCCGCCGAACAAATCCCACAGCCTAGTAGGCATACAACGAAACTTACAGCAAAAAAGAAGAAAGGAATCAAATCCTGACGATTTTGGGTTAAGGGGCCCCGTGATTCACAACACCTTTCAGCCAAAATGTGCTACGTGCCTCTATCATCGTAACACGCGTCTATCACCCAACGCTGTCAAACACAAATGGAGTTCCAACGATACTGGATAGTTCCTCGGGTTAGGGGGGGCATTCCGTCAGAGATTGTTTGGCCAAAACGAGGTACAGTACCCCTTTCGTATCACGTGTCTACAGGACAAGGGTGCGCGCGCTATGCTCTTAACTTGCGTCGATGCCTCCGTGTTTTTGTTTTCGCCGAATTGTCGTGTGCCACACCAGAAGAACGGTTGCCCCCAAGCCATCACTTGGGAGGAGGCGAGAGACATCGGAAAAAATTTACCATTCTCGGGCAACTCGATAAGGATTACTTCGCAAACCGCAGGTGAGATCTACACACCGGGGGTGGTGAGATTTAATGAATTCACATTCATTCAAGATCCACACCGGGGATGGTGAAAATTAGTGAATGCACGGTAATTCAAGATCTACACAGGGGACCAATGTTGTTGCGGTAGAGAGAGAGTAACCGATATTTCACTGCCGAGGGTTCGGCCACAAGCGCTGGTGGATCTGTACCTCGCTCAAACCGGGACTTCAAAATCATTTGCCGGGGGCGCAGCGAAACAAGCAGTTACATGGCGATGCGCATCGCGAAACCGACAAACACCCACGTATAATTGGCTCAGGACACGCCCTACGATAGAGGTGCACTAGTTTTTTTCTGAGGCTCCTCACTTGAGGAGCTCGTAAACCTCACCCGCAAAATGATTTTGAGGAAAACCGAAAGCGCAACCCGGATGAACAAACCCATGGCTTAGGTCTACCAAACAAATCAGACTGAAAAAAAGAACGACATTCCGACGATTTTGGGTTAAGGAGTGCCGTCAGTCAGAAACCAAAAATTCAAAAAAGGCTACCTCTATCGTATAATTCGTCTAGAGAAAGGAATAGGACAGCTACCAAGGGGCTCTGAGCCGCTGAACATAGAGACCCGAAAAGTGACGTGTCAACGCGTACTACGATAAAGAAAGGTAGCATTTTTTTTAGCAGAAACGTTTTCTGAATGACGGGGTGTCTCCTTAACCCAAAGTCGTAGGAATTTCGTTCGATTTTGTTTTTGTTTGGCAATAACTTTCATTGTATACCTAGAGCCATGGGATTATTCCATCGGGCAGCACTTTCCCCCCCCCCCCCCACATCAATTGTTTGGCAGAGGTATAGAGCGGCACAAGTGAGGAGCCTCGGAAAAAAAAAAGGATGCAGCACCGACGCCGCAACATGCTTCCGGGGGTGGTGAAAGTGAATGACTTCGACGCGTGCTACGATAGAGGTAGAAATTTTCGTCTGAAACGGTTTTCTGAACGACGGGGCTCCTTAACCCAAACTCATCCGAATTTCAACTTGCTTTTTGGAACAATTTTCGCTATATGCCTAAGCCATATGGAATTGTTCATCGGGTAGCACTTTTATTTTTCCCCCAAATATTTTTTTTTGGGAGATGTACGTATAGAGCTCCTCAAGTGAGGAGCCTCAGCACAAAAAATGGTGCACCTCTACCGTCTATCACCTAGGCCATAGGTTTTGTTCCTCGGGTTGCACTTCCATTCTTCTCAAAATCAGGCTTTGGGTGAGGTTTAGGGCTCCTCAAGTGAGGAGCCCGAGAATCGAAACGGTGCATTTCTATCGTAGCATGATGTGTCTATTATTGGATCAGTGCGGAGCTCCTCGAGTGAGCAGCCTCAGACTATTCAATTGCACCCCTGTGTATACCGAAGCACGCGTCACCTGTTAGCCGCGCCGACCTAGTCAAAAGCAATGCCGGGCGCTACTACTGCGATCGGGGTAGCAGTGTTTGGCCGAACATTTTTTCACCTGACGGGGCTCCTCAACCGAGGAAAGAATTTACGCAATATCGTTTGAACGTTATATATGTTTTGCTGTGTATACTAAATATGAGTAGTATCTCTTTTGGGCCAAAATACTAACAGCTACCGGGGCCCCTCGCCCGAGGAAATACGCAGTATTGGTGGAATGCCATATGCGTTTCACTGCAGTATTCGTTGTACACAAAGGCCATGATGGATTTTTCCTCCAGTTACAGTGAAATTGTTTGTCAAAGTGATGGGGCTCCTCAACTAGGGAACTACGCAATATCGTTGAAACTTTTTTTGAGTTTCATTGCAGCAGTCGTTCTAGAAATCTCGGATATAGGTTTTTCGTTAGAGTTGCACTTTGATCGTTTCTCAAACTCGATTTTAGTGCGAAGTACAGAGGTCCTCAAGCGAGAAGCCTCATTGAAATTTGGTGCAACCCTTAGACTTTCCCGTAGCACTCGTCAGATGCGAAACAACCATCGACTCCACACACGTCAACAATTTCCTGCCGTATTTCTGTTGGGGCCGCCACATCGGCATGCGTTGGGTCACCGCTTCTGGTGTGTCGCAGGTCGCACCGGGAACCGCTTCGAAGTTCTGTCACAATCCTTCTCGATGGCGTACTGCTGCCGTTCAAATTTGGTGAGCGCTAAGAGGCGTGTTATGTGGCAGGATTTGTACTTTTGAGGGCAAACCGTTATCACTGATGGGGCGCTCGTCAAATTTTGACGAGACATTCTATAGATTCGGACCCAGACGCGCATTGCCCAAACAGATACCTATTAATAGCAAGTTTGAGTGTGTGTCGGGCTCAGCGTATTTCCTGTGCTTCAAAGGCAGTTGTTACGTGGGGTATATAACGCCCAATTCGAGGAGCCTCAGGAAAATCAGGTTCTGTCCCTGACACGTGCTACGATACGTAGAGGAAGAACTTTTTGACTGAGACGGTTTCTGAACGATGAGGCTCCTTAACCCAAAATCGTCGGAATTTCGTTTCGTTTTTTTGCAATAATTTTCCTTGCATACCTATATAGGGTATTCGATTGTTCATCACGTGGTACTTTTTTTTGTTTCCCCCAAATCAGTTTTCGGGAGGAGGATAGAGCTCCTCAAGTAAGGAGCCTCAGGAAAAAACAATGGTGCACCTCTACCGTACTAGTATTACGGGGGTACAAAGTAATTAGGACCAAATATAGTTAGTAAAAAAAGGAGAATATATAGGTTTTTTGTGTGTATCGTAGGTCCTGATTACTATGGTCCTCCGTAAAATAGTACTATTAGTAGCATGCGTCCCGGGCTACTGTAGCACGAGAAAGATACATCATAATAGATGGACGGTTCACGCAGTAGACATTCCCGCATGTTCATTGACGCTATGGTTGGTTGACGCGTAATTTGTACGAGACCAAGAGAACCAGTAGGCCTAAAAGATTGTTGCTCTGGTTGGGGGTCAGGAGTAGAGTTAGTTTATTCGCATCGTACGCACAGTCGCCATCAATCATTGCGTCGAATGTCTTCCGGAGGTTTTCTTGGTATAGTTGATAAACCTCGAGCAATATCTGTGGATGGCTTGCAGTAGGTAGATAATTCGAGCAGCAGGCCTTGCCATATGGTCGCGCGGATCTTCAGGGGATTGTTTATCTTGACAAATGGTTAGGCATGGTCCGCACTTCGGACGGTGGTCCGCAGTTCATTCCTTTTCATCGCTTTATGTTAACCCTCTTAGCACCCACTCGGATGCCGTAAAAAAATAATAAACTACGACCATGTCGAAAGAGCCCGGACTCTTCGGGCCCACCACAGCAGGCAGTACATCACTTTTCAAAGCTTTGGCGCGGTAAAACGGGGCATTCAAAGTCCACTCAAAGAGCATGTCTCTAAACCCAAGTAATACCACATATATTTGGGCCCATTTCATGGGCCCCATAGCGTTCTTGTGCTAACAGGGTTATAAAGCGGCGCTTGTGGCGCTTTCAGTCAGTTTTTGGCCTGTTTTGGCTCCGGGTTGGGGTCAGGGTTAGGGGTACGGTTAGGAGCAGAGTTCGGAGTTGAGTTGGGTCTACACCCACCCGTACCTTGATCCCACCAGGGAGTGCTTCCTAGCCCGCAAACGTAAGAAGCCTACCGCCCGAACGATCCGCGCGATCAGTCAGTAAGGGGCAGGGGGAGCTCAATCTGAGGGATCCGATAGACCCCATCGATCTATCGCCGTTGTTCACTTGCGTATAGAAACGCCTTTTAATACTACTTAGGGTTCGAAGGTGCATAGTACTATGCATACACACAATTCCGTCGCACCCAATGCATAACCTCTCCACAATAAACCCCACCGCCACCCATGGCGTGGGGATGGAGCCTGGAAGCCTCCTATTACGGGGGACCATAGTAATGAGGACCAAATCTGGTAAGTAAAATCAGTGGAATATATAGGTTTTTGTGTGTATCGTAGGTCCTGATTACTATGGTCCTCCGTAAATAGTGTTAAGGGGCAGCAGGTAGATAAGCATGGAATAAGAAGGAAGGGTGGAGCACGGGCGGCAGGTGGATCAGGTCGACGCCGAGCCGGAAGCAAGCAGATACACAAAAGAGCTTTGGAGTTCATGCATCTATTTCCTTGTTTGTGGGACACCTGCTACGATTGAGACGCACCAGTTTTTTTCTGATGAGGCTCTCCTCACACGAGGAGCTCTGAACCTTCACCCAAAAAGCTGATTTTGAGTGACTTGAAAGTGCAACCCGATGAACCAAATCCATGGCCGAGGTACACGAAACATTTATTTTGCAAAACAAGGACGACATTCCGACGAATCTGGGTTAGGGACCTCCCCTGTCATTCAGAAAAAAAAAGAAAAAGCCGAAAAGTGCTACCTCTATCGCAGCGCGCGTCTTGGGTTTCCCTTTGTGTTCGTCTTTTCTGGGAGTGTTTGAGTTGTTGGCGATGCTTGGTTCGCGCTAGGATGGGGGTAGTTTAGCGCTTCTTGGCCAGACCATTTCCGGCGGACGGGACTCCTCAGCTGGAGAACCACCTCATCCCGTCGCACTATAGCTGTCGTGTTTTACAACATTTCCTCCACTCACGCTACGGCAAAGGTGATGCACCATTTTTTTCTGAGGCTCCTCACACGAAGACCTCCATACCTCACCCCCAGAAGCTTGTTTCTTCGAGTAAACTAATTACTGCAACACGACGACTATAACCCCATGGCCTAGGGTACAAAAAGTATTCATAATCGCAAAAACAAGAAGAATGACATTCCGACGAAACTGTGGGTTGAGGAGCCTCGTCATTCAGAACGTATTTTTGCCGAAAAAGTGCCACCTCTATCGTAGCGCGCGTCCCGTCTTTTATACCTAGGTCAGGGGGTTGTTCGTCGGGTTGCAGTTTCATGCTTTTCTTCCGGTGGGATTTTGGGTAAGGTATAGAGCTCCTCAAGCGAGCAAGCTCAGAAAAACTATTGCGGAGGAACGTAGTAATCAGGACCAAATATGGTTAGTAAAAACGGTGGAACATATAGGTTTTTGTGAATGTCGTAGGTCCTCATTACTATGGTCCTCCGTAAATAGGTGAACACCTTCCGTAGAATACGCCAATGGGGTTCATGATGCACGTTGTCAGGTGACAAAACAATAACATAATCACGCGCGCTACGATAGAGGTAGCATATTTTGGCAGAAAACATTTTCTGAATAACGGGGCTCCTTATCCCAATTTCGTCGGAATGCCATTCTTGTTTTTGCGATATTGAATACTTTTTGTACCTAGGCCATGGGTTTAGTCATCGTGTTGCCCTTTTATTTACGGAGGACCATAGTAATCAGGACCTACGATATACACAAAAACTTATATACTCCAGTGTTTTTGCTAACCAAATTTGGTCCTGATTACTGTGTTCCCCCGTAATAGTTTACTCGAAACAAGCTTTTGGGTGAGGTATAGAGGTCTTCAGGTGAGGAAGCCTCAGAAAAAAAATGGTGCACCTTTACCGTAGCACGGGTCGTTTTTTTTTTTCTGAATGACGGGGCTCCTTAACCCAAAAAATCGTCGGAATCTTCTTTCTGGTTTTTGCAAGTATTGTTTTGTTTTGTGTACCTAGGCCATGGGAGTGTCCATCGGGTTGCACGTTCATGTGTCTCAAAATCAGTGTTTGGGTGAGGTGTGGAGCTCCTCCAGTGAGGAGCCTCAGACAAATACCGGTGCACTTATACCACCGAGGCATGTGTCTAATCATAACCCCCACCGCATACCCCAACATCACGAAACGCCTCCCAACCACCCGGCAGCTTGTATTTCCCGAGCACGATCGGGAAATGCCGCGCGAGCACGGGAGCGGATGGATATCCAAACACCGATGGTACGATTTCTCCGACGCCAATATGGACTTACTGCCGGAGTTCGCCGACTTGTCCAACCGCCCTGACGTGTGCCTACCAACGCGAGTCGAAACGGGACCAGAGGCCTTCAGCCTCGACGGTAAGAGATGCATCAAATACATGCTACGGAAGCTCCCAAATGTTTCGAGGTCCCTCGCTTGAGGAGCTCTACATCTCACCCAAAAGCTGACTTGAGACAAACAATACCTGTAAGCCGAAGCGCAATCCCATGTCCCTAAGTGCATGGCGAATGCAAAAAGGCCAAACGCAAATTGGATTCCGAAGATGTTGGGTAGCTCACCCACGTCGGTACCGGCCAGAAATGTTTTTTTGGCAAAAAATATGCCACCCCTGTCGGTGCCCGCGACAAAACAGGGTACGAGCACCTTTTTTTTCTGAGGCTCCTTTGCTTGAGGAACTCTCTTGCACCGCATCTACATCTGACCTAAGAGGAACAAAAAACAAGTACAAACCAATGAATAATCCTATGGCCTAGCTATTTACCAGGTAGCGAACAGCACAAATGGCATTCCAACGAAATCGGGCGGTTCTTCAGTTTGTCAGAGACGTTTTGCCCGTTTTGATCCCGCTATCGTGGCCGGCATCAAGACGCGTTTCACAAATTCCGGGATATGGTAGGAGGACGGAGTAACTACTCTCTGCGACGAGATGCTGCGTTGATTACCGGCGAATCGACTGGTTCTATAGTAGGGGGGATGTTACATTATCATTTCCACTACCGCGTTTAGGCCACTCGGGCGAGAGACTCATTTTTTCTCTCCAAACGGGATTGTTTGTTTTGTTGGCGCAGCGCAAGTGACGAAGAATCCCCAAGGTAGCGCATATCGCGAAATCAAAAGGCGTAAAAGCTGGAAGACCGCAAGTAAAGAGGGTAGTCACTCTTTGCGAGTGGCTCTGAACGGCTGAAAAAAAAAACTATGAGATACCCCCCCTCCCCCTACCGTAGTTAGTAGGATGCAGCTCACCCTTCATGCGACTCGCCGAACATGTCACGGCGTTTCGCGCTTGGTGCACGCGATGTTTGCCTGGTCGGTGAAAACCCGACGTGCTCCGTCCCGGCATTGTACGGATGCGAGGGCCTATGGTCTTACGACTACGGCTACGCATGAAATGAGTACACTACCCCTACCGTAGGGCCAGTCATCATCAATGCGGGGGTAGTAACCATGGGTGAAAATCTTCGGGCTCATCGTCAACGAGAGGCCTCCTTGATCCCAAACGGCATTTGAATTGAAGCGATGACGGAATGTGATCGAGTTTGAGACGCGTGCAACGATAGAGATAGCACTTTTGGTTGAGTAATGTTTCTGAATGACGGGGCCCCTCAATCCAAAATCGTCGGAACGTCATTCTAGTTTTGCAATATGAATATTTTTCAAACCTAGGCCATGGGTTTGGTCATCGGGTTGCGCTTTCAGTTTACTCAAGATAAGTTTTTTGGGTGAGGTATGAAGCTCCTCAAGTGAGGAGCCTCAGAAACAAGATGGTACACCTTTACCGTAGAATGTGTCTCGAAGCGGGGGGCGGCGATCGCCGCGTTGACGCGTGCTACGTAGATAGAGGTGATGGCACGTTTTGGCTGAAACGGTTTCTGAATACGACGGGGCTCCTCAACCGCAATATCGTCGGAATCTCATTATTTTTGGCAATATTTTTTTTGTTGTATACCTAGGCCATGGGATTGTGTTTCGGGGAGGGTAGCACTTTCAATTTGTCCTCAAATCAGTTTTGGGAGTGGGTTTACGTAGAGCTCTCATGTGCGGAGCTTCAGAAAAACTTTTGTGCACCTCTGCCGTAGCATGCCTCCGTTTTTTTTCTGAGGCTCCTCACCTGAGGAGCTCCGTACCTCTCCCAAAAACTGATTTGGGGGAAAATAAAAGTGCCACCCTTTTGAACACTCTCATGGCCTAGGTATACAACGAAAATTGTTGTAAAACAAAATACCGAAATCCCGACGGTTTCGGGTTAAGGAGCCCTGTCATTCAGAAACCGTTTCAGCCAAAACGTGCTACCTCTATCGTAGCACTTACGACCGCAAACCAAACCAATATCACGGACGGGGTTCACTCATCTGATGGCCTGACGCGTGCGACGATCGAGGTAGCGATAGAGGTAGCACTGAGACTGGGGATACGGTAGGGGGGGGGGCGCCTTTAGGTCGTTTTATTTCAGCCGATCAGAGCCACACTGAAGAGTGACTACCCTATATTTTTGCAGTCTTCGATTATTTTTGGTTTTTGATTTTGGCGATTTGCGCAAAACCTTGGGGATAGTTTTCTACAACGCTGCGCCAAGAAAAACCGAAAAACTCTTATTTTTGAGAGAGGTGATGAGTCACTTGACCCAGTAGCCTAAACGAGGAAGTTAAAATGAATAGTGTAACATCCCCCTAGCGTAGCACCAGTCGCAGCACGCGTCGTTGTTGTGGCATTCTGTACCCACTATATTTTATAGTAATGCTTTCCTTCCATCGGGTTTCTTTCTTGGCCTAAAAGTTAGAACGTCATTATCATCCTATAGAAAACCATTGATTATGCGGCATTCTGTACTGACAATATATCGGTTTTTGTTACCGCGAACCCCCCTCTCTCCCCTTAAAGATGGTGTCCATCCAGATCTCCTGCGCTGCCTAAACCGAGTCTTCATCAGAGGTTGCGAAGCCGAGGTGTTAGGCCCCATCGCCAACACAGCCGCGTTCTGTAGGCCAAAGGACGATAACGTCGCAACTATTACCACAGACGGTAACCATCAGCATCCACCGAGAAGTCTCAATCAGGACACGCGCCATCTCCGATCATCTACAGCCCTGGATTCTGCGGGAACACACGATCTTCAAGCATCTTCATTCCTTCATCGCGAGGGGACACGCCATCTCCAATCATCTACCGCCCTAGATTCTGCGGGAACACACGATCTCCAAGCGCCTGCAGTCCTTCATCTACAGGGGACACACCGTCTCCAACCATCTACAGCCCTTGGTCTTGAGGCGGTACGCGATCTCCAATCGCCTACGGCCCTTGATCCTGAGCCTTTATTTGCTGGAACTGGCGGCGGCCGGAGCGCGGGATCTCTCGTAATCCACATCCGATCGGGTGACATTTTCAACTCTGCCGGGCAGGGGAAAACACATCCGGAGTATGGCCAGGTAAGTTTGTATGTACAGAACGCACGCTACGGCAGCGATACACCTAGTTTTTCTGAAGCAAATCCCTTGAGGAGGTGTACACCTCTCGCCCAGGAACCAACATCGAAGTAGTCTGAAAGTGAACCCGGATGAAAAATCCGAAGGCCTAAGAATGTAACGAAAACTTTTTTTTGTCAAACGCAAAAGGTAGTCAAAAGCGCTATTGGGTAGCCCGCCGGTTGAGGAGCCCGGTCAGCCAGAAAAACGTTTGGCGAGAATATGCTGCTCCTCCCGTGGTAGCACGCATCTGCCCTCGTGCATAGCGAGAGAAGCTCGTAGGTTTCCCTGCTGCGGTGAAACGTGGCGGGTTTAGTGGCACGCTACGGGAGACAGAGGCGCACCATTTTTGTTCTGAGGCTCCTTACTTGAGGAGCTCTGTCCTCCTCCCCAAAGCTGACTTGGGGAAAATAAAAAGTACTGCCCCCGATGAGCAATCAAATGACCTAGGTATGCAATGAAAACTATTGCGAAAAAAACAATGAAATTCTGACGATTTTGGGTTAAGGGGCCTTTCGTCGTTCAGAAAAGACACATGTTACGTAGAGGTATATACCTTGTTTTTTCTGAGGCGCCTCACTTTTTGAGCTCTACAACCCTCCCAAAAAACCGATTAGGGGAAAAATTAAAAACTGCTACCCGCTGAACACTCCCCATGGGTTATAGGTATAGAACGAAAAAACATACCAAAAAAAAAAGAGAGCGAAATCCCTACGATTTTGGGTTAAGGAGCGCCCCGTCATTCAGCAAAAACAAAAAGCAAAAAAGTGCAACCTCTATCGTAGAACGCGTCAAAATGTCTCAGGCATAAAGAGCTATCTCTAATCGTAGCACGTGTCTGTGGTCCATCCAGGAGACGGCAGGGGGGTAAAGTGTTGAGTCTCGTGGAGCATGTCACGGTAGAGGTACACCATGTTCTTCTCTTCCTGAGGGTTACTCCTCACTTGAGGAGCTCTGTACCTCTCCCAACAGCCGTTTTTTGGGGGGTAAAAGAAAAGTGCTCGTACCCGATGGGAAATCCCATGGCCTAGGTGAACAACGAAAAGTATTGCTAAACAAATGGCGAAAATTCCGACAACATTGTGTTAAGAAGCCCCGTCTTTCCGAAAAGTGCTACCTCTATCGTTGTACGCGTCTTGTTTTCAGCGGCTCGGAGCCACTCGCGGAAGCGGCTACTCTAGTAGGTCGTTTTTTGGTGTCTTTCGCGTTTAGGGTTTCCGGTTTAGTGACATGCACCGCCATGGAGTTGGTGTTACGTTCCGCCAATAAAACGTGCGGGAGATCAGAGCCGCTCGAACGACGAGTGACCTAACCTCTGCGATGTAAATGTGTGTACCCCGCCGTACCGCAACCTTGGTCAGTCACCCGGGTGGTGTGGTAAAAGTGTTGGCGAATCTGACATCGCTGAGAAGACTGGAAGTTAGTGGCCGTGACGCACGCTACGATAGAGATAGCACTTTTCGGGGGGGGGGTTGTTTCTGGATGCCGGGGCTCCTTAACCCCAAAACTCGTCGGGATGTCATTTGTTGTTTTGCAATATTTTTTTTATTGTGTACCTAAACCATGGGTTTGTTAAATTGGGTCGCTCTTTCCGTTTACTCAAAATCGATTGTTGGGTTGTGGTGTATAGAGCTCGTCAAGTGAGGAGCCTCAGAAACGTAATGGTGCATCTCTACCGTAAGATGGGTCCTGTGTGGTACCAATTGACGGTACCCCCCCGTTTTGTTGACACAGTAGAAAGGTGGGGAACACGTAGACCTTCTACGCACCTTTTCGAACGTGAAGAACGAAGCAATTTTCGCGGAGCAAGAGTCAACGCTAAACGATAAACAGACGTTCTAAACACCTTTGGTACGGAATATACACAACTTACGCCACAGTGGCAGCAGTGTGGTGGTGGTACATTTAATCACCTCACCCTACTCAAGAAATCGGCTACTTGCCACTTTTTTTGCAGGGAGAAGGTATGCACTTATTTATGCGTATATCTGTATCCGTTTCCTCTTGCATTCCTGTGTCTTGCTTTGTCGATGAAGCCGCCGCCGAAGTTTTTTTTTTCTGTTCCTAACGTGTATTAATCCCCTGACGTGGAGTCTAAATGTACCTACTGCATAGCTACAACCCTTCCTCGTGCTCCTGTGCCTTTTTTTGCTCTTGCGATGAAGGCCTCGCCGAAGTTGTCTGTGTTCTTGGTCTATCAATCCCTTGACGTAGAAGTGTACCTACTGCACATCTATACGTAACCCTTTCCTCTCGTGCTCCTGATGCTTTTTCTTGCGTTGAAGCCCCCGCTAAAGTTCTTTCTGAAAGCAATTGCCCACAAGGCCTGGTCCGACGTCACCATCCTCACCAGCGCGATGTACCCGAGGTTTATGAATCCGACGTACACGACGCTTGAAATGCTCAACGGCATGGGATTGCTAGGACCCAACGTCGTCCTACACAATGTAAGGTTCTCTAATCTGAACATTCACTGTCGTTGATTATACAGCTGGTGTACGTAGTGGGTAGTGTTACATGTACAACACCGGTTATCTGGTTTCTCGCCGTTTGGTCCTTTATTAGAATGTTTTTTGTCAGTGATCGACATTTTGTTTTGTTTTTGCTCATCCCGTGTATTTTCTTCGCGCTTTGTCTTCCTCCTTCTCCCTCCCTTGTCGTAACTCAGATCCGGGGTCACTTAGCAGGCTCTTCTCCCCCCCCCCCCACTACGGTACGCGCCTCAATTTTTATCGCGAGAATAATTCAGCACTTTCTTCCCTCGTCGACCCGCGTCAAATTGTGTTTACCCACGCTGTAAAGCGCTCTCGGCAGTTGGTGTCTCTAGAAATAATAACCTCCATACCGAGATTTGAACCCCTGACTCCAACCTTAGTAGTATTCGAGATTAATCACTAGACCACTTTTCGCGATAAAAATAATGGCGCGTACGGTAGTGTGGGGAGGGGGAGAAGAGCCTGCTATTAATAAGTGGCCCCGGATCTGAGTTGCGAGTAGGGAGGGAGAAGGAGAAAGAAAAAGTGCGAAGATTATACGTACCAGGTACAGTAGATGGGATGAGCAAAAAATAAATAAATGGTATCATACCGGTACAGCAGTACAGGAAACCTATGAAATATAGCACGTACCTGGTAAGAAACAGGATAATAAGAAAGGCAGGCTGATATTTACAGGGATACAGTATACGGATTCCGGGAGCCATTATGCTGGAGTACCGTATATGACACTGTGTGTATATCACACCCCCTCGCGCGAAATTCAACGACGATTTTCTCGGACGACCAAGCGACGCGTCTATGGAAAGATCTCGACGAGATCTTCCGAAAGCCGCCATTTTTATTGTTTTTTCCCCACCGGTTTCGGAGGAAATCGGCTCTGAAATTCATCCCAGGGGGTGTTATACAGTCATACCAGGGTATACGGTAATATATAGCGTAGAATTACCCTCTCCTAAATAGGAAACCCAGCCTGGGTCAGTATTGCTGTTTCTTACTGGGTGTCCTGTACTGTTTGTAGTCTGTGACCACAGGATTTGCATCTCTCCAGTCTAAGGATGAGGAATCAGGACGGACACCGGGTGTGCTGAAGTTGCTGGTTAGAAAGAACGGCAAACAACACCGGTACGGACGTCGTGAAAGATTCAGAAGAGTGTAGCTCTCGCGAGGAACTCGTGCTTGTGGACATTTGTAACTGTCGTCAACCCAACGCAACCTAACTCAACCCAACCCTGCTGGTACGTATAATATGATACCCTGGTACCAGGTACTGCTGTTCTGCTGTATACTGGTGGTGCTGTTTCAGTAGTCACGAAGAGCGTGCTTTTACTATTTATTTTGGGAGATCCCGGGGCGAGACAAGAGACTAACAGATTCAGGCATGCGAGGACAGCTGCAAGGATGGAAAGGAGCCCCTAATGTCTTTGGCGCCAATGATAAATTAGAGACAGTCACAGCCGTACTCGTAAATATCATACCAGGTACTGCTGCACCAGCTATGACAAAATTATACGGGGGCTAGAATGATATGCAAGTACAGACATTGCTCCCCCCTCTTCGCAATCCTCCCCGATTTTTTTTTTTTTGCTTATCCCATCTGTTATCTCTTGGCACTTTTTTCTTTCTCGTTCTCCCTCTCTATTATAGTCGTAACTCAGATCCGGGGCCACTTAGCAGGCTCTTCTCCCCCCTCCCCTCCCCACTACGGTGCGCGCCTTTTTTTTTATCGCGAGAAGAATTCAGCACTTTCTTCCCTCGTCGACTCGCGCCGAATTGTGCTTACCCACGCTATAAAGCGCTCTCGGCAGTTGGTGTCTCTAGAAACAAAAATCTCCACACCGAGATTTGAACCCCTGACTCCAACCTTACTAGTACTCGAGGTTAACCACTAGACTACCGGGGCGACTGGTCGATACTATATTGCCAGTTACTATATATAGGGGGGTTGGTTGTAATGAATTGTTTTTGCAGAAGAGAGACGCGGTACAGTATGGTATCAGGTACAACACCAACAACGAACACCCAATCCGAGCAAGGCTTGAATTGAAACAAAACTGCTGCACCAAGAGTGCAAGCCCGCAGTAAGCAACTGAACTACAGGTAGTAATAATTGAAACAGGCAGTAGACTGACTACTGCCGCACTACAAGTGCAAGCCCGCAGTACGTTTCTTTCATTCCGCGTTAAATTTTTCACGTTTCATACCGGTCGGGATTACTTAATGATTCCCACCTGCTTTTGTCATATGCGTACCTCGTTTCATGTGCGATGCATACCGTCTATGATACATCGGCCCTCCGATAAGAAATCGAGATGCATGTTTTAGGCTAGATTTCTTATTTAGTAAAGGGTCTGTCGTACGCTATTACGGAGGACCATAGTAATGAGGACCCACGATGTACAAAAAACCCTATATATTCCCCTTTTTTTACTAACCATAATTACTCCTCATTACTAGATTACTATGGTCCTCCGTAAATACTGTACTCTGCAACTTGTGTTTTGTGAGAAATGGTGTCTTACACTGACTTCAGTATAACAGCTGTCGAAATTTCTTGTTTCACCGTAATTCTTAGGCTAAGGTTCTTGTGGGGCTCTTTCCCTTTCCTAGGACAGGGCCGGTAGTGTTAGGAGGTGTATTTTTCTCTGTCTCATAGTTTTTGATCATAGATTGTGAAAAACACACACACAGAAGTTGCACGGGGGTGTCTTGTCATCGAGAACGGATACTGGGCGTGGGTGTGCTGAATGTGGTTGGGTTGGAAGGCCGGTTGTGCGGTTGGATGTGAAGACAACAAGAACAGTATCAAGAACAAAAACCAGAACAACAGCAACAGCAACAACAGCAGCCACAACAACGACACCAACACCAACACCAACAACACTGATGATGACATCAAAAGCCGAAACAAAAACAGCAGCAACAGCAACACACGCTGCAACAGCAACAACAACAACAAAGACAACAACGACAATGATGACAATGATAACACACCAGCACACAACAGCATCAACACCATCAACATTAACAACAACGACAACAACAGCATCAACAACAACCACAAACCATAACTGCAACTTCATCAATGATAACCAGAACATCGTCAGCAGTAACACTAACACCAACAACGACATCGACGACAACACCATCAATAACAACGACATCAACAACCACAACGTGGTACCAGGTATTTCTTTTTTTGCCTCCTTTACTTTTCTGGCTTCTTGCTTCCACGCGCAAGCAGTACGTACGATCACATTTTAGTATTTTCAACACCAGCCAGCGTGTTTAATTAAAGTCCTGTTGCTTCGTCCGCCACGCCAAAAGACAAATCGCCAATCACCAAGGACATCAGCATCAGCAGCAGCCGTGCGCACAGCAGCAGCTCTCTAGCAACAGCTCTCGCAGGCCTCGTGTATAGGCCTCATTTATACCAACTCCAAGTGTTCTCACGTGTGCTTTTTTATTTGCGGGTCTAATCCACGAGTACATACTGCTTGGCACCGCCTTACATACTACGATTAACTGCTGTCCGGCTCCGGAGTGTCGTGCTCACTCAGTCTTCTGGTACTTCAACTAAGAACAATGTATTTTTTTTTCATATGTTCTACCATATACTATAATCAAGATAACACACCCCCTCGAACAATTTTCTAAGCTGATTTTCTCGATAACAGGGACAGCAGTGCACGCGTCGACCGACGCGTCCATGGAAATATCTCGACGATATATAAGGGTGTTTGCGATTTCCATACTCTGTTGTACTCTGTTGGGTTAGAAAAAATGAAAAAATAATTTTGAAACCGAGGAAATTTCATAGCCCAAGGCCAACCAACCCACGAAAAAATTGCCGGTAGGTTAGAAATGAAAAAAAAAAGGTGTAAAAAAACAACTAACTTTCCGCTGATTTTTCGTGGGTTGGGTTGTGGCCTTGGATTGTGATTTCGACGGTTTTAATACTATTATTATATGTTTCCTACCCAACTCCTACCCAACCAAATTTGGCTCCCGCATACACGTTATACCCCCCAAGCCGCCATGTTCGTTGTGTGTGCTCGCCTGTTTTTTGGAGATAACCGGCTCGGAAATTCGTCCCGGGGGGTGTGTTTTCTTGCGTGTTATACGGTACCGGTATCATCTCGGCACTTTTTCTCCAGTCCCCCCCCTTTTCGCAACTCAGATCCGGAGGAACATAGCAAACATTCCTCCCCTCCCCCACTACGGCGATGCATGCCTGAAATTTTATCGCGAAGCGAGAAGGATTTAACCCTCTTAGCACCCACTCGGAAACCGCAAAAAAATAACCAACTGCGACCATGTGAAAAGAGCCCGGACTCTTTGGGCCCACCACAGCAGACAGCACATTACTTTTCAAAGCTTCGGCGTGGTAAACGGGGCATTCAAAGTCCGCTCAAAGAGCATGCCTCTAAAACCAAGTAATACCACATAATTTTGGGCCGATTTCACGGGCCCTATAGCGTTCCAGTGCTAAGAGGGTTGACCTTTTCTTTTCCCGTCGGCTCGCGTCGAGTAGTGCGTACCAGGTATCATACACACGCTACTGTTGTAGGCGCTATCGGCTTGTCAATTCTTGCAAAGTTTGTCAGAGTAACAGTATCAGTCCTCCGGACTCAAGTCAATGATTCGGCAGTAGCAGGCATTTTGGAGGACCCAGTCCCCAGGGTGCCTGGGGGCTGAAATGATGGAGTCCCGCTAGTCCCAAGGGTATCTTGGGGCTGAAATGACTTGAGTCCTAGCTTGTCCCGAGGGTACCCAGGGGTTGAAATATCTGAGTCCCGCCAGTCCCAAGAGTACCGGAAGCTGAAATGACTGAGCCCTCGCTTGTCCCAAGAGTACCTAGGGGCTGAGATAACCGAGTCCCACCAGTCCCAAGGGTACCTGAAGCTGAAATGACTCAGTCTTCGCCAGTCCCAAGGGTATCTGGGAGCTGAAATGACTGAGTCCCGGCAGTCCCAAGGGTTCGAAAAGCTGAAACGACTGGTTCCCGGAGGACGGGTACTTCGACTACCTTTGAAATTTTCTTGCACAGGAGACTGTCCTTTGAGGCGCTCGAACTCGCGAAATCGCCCGTAGAAGTCACTAGGTTTACCAGACCACCGGGGACGCCGGTGCGTCGCATTTTCCTGGTAATTGTTGATAGTTTTTGTTGTAGTTTGTTGTAGGAGTCTGCATGTGGAGGGTAACTCGTGTCAGTGGGCGCGACGCGCGCACGCTAAACGCGTGCAACGGTAGAGTTAGCATTTTTGGGCTAAAATGGTTTCTGAATGACATGACGGGGCTCCTTAACCCAATATCGTCGGAACTTGACAATTTTTTTTGCAATAATTTTCGTTGTACACCTATTAATAGGCCATGGGATGTTCCATCGGGTAGCACTTTTCATTTCCCCCAAAACAGGTTTCGGGAGAGGAATAGAGCTCGTCAAGTGAGGAGCCTCAGAAAAGCAATGGTACACCTCTACTGTAGCGTGAGTCGCCAGTGAGTTACCTCGATACCAGCACGCATTCTCTGTTGACACGCGTCCTTTTCTTGTCCCACACTTTACTCTCTATCTCTTTCTCTCTCTCCCCTCTATTTCTCTTTCGTTCCTTCTCTTTTGTCTCTCTCCTTGTCTCCTATTCTCTCTTTTTGTTCACAATATTAAAAGTATCGCACTCTCCTCCCCCCTCTCTTTCAGACCCTCCGGCTATGTCCTTTCTCTCATACTCTCAAACTCCCGAGACTCTCTCACACTCTCTGACTCTCAAAACTTTCGACCGACCCCCCCCTCCCCCCCCCCTCCAGACGACCAAACAGGAAGGGGATAAGAAAGGCAAAACAAAATAATGTAATATGCGAAGAATCGTTGTGAGCGCCCGGATGTTGGAGGTGTTTCTCTATTAGGAGTAGGAACGGTGCTCCGTGTCGAAAGGGATGCGTGGTAAAAGCTCAAATGACTTAAGGCAAGCAACAAATGAGTACCCCCCCCCCCCCTACATTACACCCCTCCCC